>JANHZU010005267.1:80187-95298 GCA_032468055.1 Acrochordus granulatus | reverse complement strand
TTTGGAAATGTTTCTCATCATAACCTGCCTCCATGCTATGAGAGGGGAGAAGAGATGGGCAGGAGGGGGATGGGCTGTATGGTACCAGGTGATGAGGATGTGTTTGAGTCTGTGAGTGACAGGGAAGACAAAGGGTCAGTCTTCCCTCTTTGAAAAGAGTCCTGGCTGGCGTGAGGGAGACGAGAAGGAGGAGGGGGAGGGAGAGGGGGATTGCCTGGAAGGAGAATCTAGACTCTGAATCTCAGGAGTTCTTTCTCTTGAATGACTTTCACTTAATTTACGCTTTTTATGCAGCAAGAAAGAAGAACCATCAGTTCTGTTGTGAGATTTCCCATGTAAGCGCATCGCACAGTGCTTGTCTTGCAAGTTGTTGCTCGTTAACCAAATTAAACTTTATTAAAAAATTTTGCTCATCTTACAAAAATCTTGTGAACCGAGGTGCTCGCAATCCGAAGTTCCACTGTAGTTTCTAAGTTTAATTAAATTCTGTATCAGACATATTTCAAATGTTGTATGAAATTATTTTTGACAATGACATATAGCCCCACAACTTAATTTGTCATTCTTCTAAAATATGGATTATATATGATGTCCATCAAAGATGCAGAATGTCCTGGCAGCTGTTATTACATATAAAGCTAACCCTATAATACTTTGTGGGAATATAAAGTCTTGTAAAATTTAACATAAAAACAGCTAGTTGGAAAAAGAATTAAACTTCTGAAATATATCTCGTTCTATGACAAATCATCTTCCAGAAATATTAGGCTTTCCCAACAAGTATGAAAGAATGATCCAATCTGAACTTTTAATTTCCAACAATTTTTAGAAAACTTATATTCTATTTATTGGAATATTGTATCAATGGTAAAATATCTTGTATCAGTTTTCTCTACTTGTAACATTCATAATAAGTTATCAATTGTCCTTTTTATATTCAACTTCTGTTTAATCATGTATTCTTTAAATTGTTCAATTTTTACATCATATTTCACTAATAGTTTGTAAATAAGCCACAATAAATGCTGCCAATTTGGATATTGCAATCAAATATAATAATTTTGACCATTTCAAATGATTTCATCTTTGTTTTGTTAGTGGTTAAATCTTCCAGTCTATAGAAAGTATCATGCCTCCACTGCAGTATATTTCATCTTCATGAAAATAAGTATTCAAGATTGAAGCAAGGGATGATAAATCTGGGTTAATTCTTTTTCTATATTTATTCTATACTTTTAATATGCTGCTCATAATTGACTGATTAGATTGTAATTGTATGTTTCACAGATAAAGAAGTCTGTGCAAACCATCTTGGAGTCCCTCAAAAGAGGCAGTCCAGCCATAAAGAGATATAATCCAGATTGAAATTTGAAACTACCCATCCTCCTTGCTTTGTAAAATGTGAAGTTTAATTTTTGACTTTTTGTCAAAAAAAAATGATACTCTTTTCCCTTGACACCAATGACTGCACCTCTGGGGACCCCTCTGTCAAAAGTCTGAAATCTGCAGATGAACAACAGTCATTCAACTCATTAGAGATAGTGATGATGTTATTTGCCTTTGCCACTTGTTTAATACTTTGGCTTCACATCTTTATTGGAGTAATCATTTGAAATATTAAGGCTTGGTAAAGCTTATCTATTAAATACTTACATTCTCTAAAACTAATAAATAATTTATTCACTATAAATAACATTGCTTCTAAAATATCATACCTTAGCAAATAAATGTGAAGGTGCATCAAAGTGACCATCCTGCTTCTTGGTGATATCTAAGAAGAGAAAGGAAAACTTAAGACTGTCTGCTCTACTATTTGAAATACATGATCTCCTAAAAGTATTATAGCTTAAAAATATAACTGATAAACAAAAAGCAAGACATTTTGAAAATTGATATAAATATTAATATAATTGTACATTTATGAGAGAATTATGTTACAACATAATTTTACAGTAAATGCCTTTTTCTAAAAGAGCAAATGTTGCTCACTCAGTTTCATTATTAACATCTAAACTTACCAGATCTTTTGAATCGATGTCCTATACTCCGAGACCAACCAATAGGATGAATGAGTGGACTATACATATGGCACCAGAAATCATCTGTTTTGTCCTCACTTTCTTCATATACTAATCTTAACCTGCCTCCAATTACGCTGTCAACAATTGCTACCCGTGTTCGGCAGAGGTGTGTTTTATCAACAACTTCTACCCTCATAGAAGGCTTGAAAGGATACTGCATACTTTCAGATACCTGAAGACAAGTAATTGTGCAGCATTAATATATGTGTATCTGCAGATTTTCTAGCATATTTCTACACAATATTAGCCACAAAGATCTATATATATTAAACTAGTTTTCAGAGAATACGAGAAGCAGAACTCCAAATGTCAATAGCATTTTACAATGTTTCTACATATGGTTGCTATAAGAACTGCTCTGTCTCTCAATTAATTTCAAACATAGAGTTCTGAAATAACTTTGATTTATTCTGCCTTAGGCTAATGTGTTCTTTTTAATGAGTCTCCTTGCTCACACTATATGTAGAGATCTAGGCCTCTATTGTAATTAAACTGATGGATATAGCTAATTGTGAGATGGGCGTCATATAAATTTGATGAATGAATGGATGAATTAAAGAGTGAAGATTTCTAAAAACTTTGTTTTGAGCTTGAGAAGCCAGCCCTACTTTTGCTATTAAAAATAATATTAATCTGTATTTCAGCAGATAGGGCAGTGACCACATTAATAATGAGAACTTAATAAGTAAACTTCTGATGTGTCAGTGGATTTTATACACTGACTAATGAATTATAAGATGCATTTTTATTATTTTTACAATTTTAAGCTCCTGTTGCACTTTGATAAAAATGTGTATTTCTGTCAACATAAATTCCTACAATAAAGCTACATACTAATCTATGATCTATTCTGTACAAGCCAAAGATATGACCCCCCAAAAATAATTTTTGTGTGTAAGATTTATATTTATCAATATTTAGCATGTAATTAATCAATACATGTACAGAATATTTACTAAATTATGTAAAACAATATTAAATAATTAGATATTAACATATTTTTCATGAAAAACTATTTTTAACAAAAATAAGAGTATTAATATTTTGCAAATATATTTAATATTTGGCAAGTAATTCTGATTTTTCAGACTTCTGTAAAGGTCTTAAGGATGACCAGGGCCCCTCAAACCACATTTTAAGAAAAACTGCTCGAGATTATCAGCCTAGGCAACTCTAATTACTGGCTCTTCCATGACCCATCTCTCAAGTTCTCAATTAATTAAATGAGAAACCATCTTTTCCCAATATTATACAGTTAACTTGAATCAGAATAAATTTTATTGCATCTTTTGTAAGAAAAACATTATTAATTAGTCAAGCTGTAGAAGCTTTTAGTTTTAAGTTTCATGTTGTGCCAGTTTTTAACAGATTAAATTCTAGCTAAAACATTGGATTCAGATTTAGGTGCACGTGATGGGACAGATAAACACATACTTCCTTGGCTTTATCTCCATGTTTTCAAGCTTGGAAAGATCCTTCATCTAGGATCAAGGGAAACTCCCCAGTCTGATTTAATACCTCATTCATTATCATTCCCACACATTTTTAGTCATATTCACCTTCTGGGAGAAGTCAGGAGGAAGAGTTTTGGCACCAGTGAGTCTTTTCACTAGAAAAGCTTTCCAATTTGTATACTTATGTTGAATGGCTGTCAAGAAAAAAAAAACAAGCATTTGCTATTTAAACTTTGTATTAAAATACCCTGAATGAGCATCAACAAATTTAGTGGTAATATAAATGTATTATTTATTGGGCAAATGCACAATCACAATAATCACAAGAGATTCAAACAGCCTGACAATAATATGTAATGCTCACAATTCTAACAAAGGATAGGCACTCCCAGATTAAGAATAGATAAATTTAACTTAATCATAATCAATGTGAGAAATGAGATGAATAATTCAAACAATTACTGCTATATTTACATACATCGTGGTGGAACTAGGGGTTTCCCACTGGTTGCACACCAACCAACTGGATGGATATCAGGTCCACAGATATTACACCAGAAGTCAAGACTTGAATCACCTTCAAAGCCTTCATATCTTAATAAAGCATTGTAACCTGAAATGGAGCAATGCATGTCAATTAACATTAAGAATGTATAGAAATTGATCTCCAATAATCTGTAATTGTTTATAGAAAATGTGAGGGGAGGAACCAATGTTATTGAGATGTCATTTATTTTATAGGCTGTGGAAAGAAGAGAAGCTACACCTTCTTTTGAGGTTGTTGGGAGGTGGGGGCTTCCAATTTTGAAAACTGCATCAGGCCCCTAATTTCTTATACCAATCTTGAGAATCAGTATTAAAAAACATTAATATAAAGGTGTGCACGCAGTTTCCTTTAAGAATTTTAAGTTAATCCCTCAATGTTCTAATAAATTCAACAGTTGCAACTGTGGTTAATCAGTCTCTGAAAAATGCTAAAGATTATAATTAACGTTCTATGTACTGTTCAATATCCCATAAGCTATTCTTTAAATTTACTACAATCAAAACCAGCTGTTCCTAAGGGATATTCCTCAATAAACAACCTAACAATTAAATTAACACAGAGGATTTCTATTCCTGAGAAATCTTTCAAAGAAGTAATTTTTCAGTTCTGTCTAAGCAATTCCATATGCTAAAAATGCATGATTATAAAAATAATAACCTGCTAATTTCAAAATCCCAGCAATCCAGAAGACTTTGGTCGGTAGGCTGCAATCCGTGTTAGGGACTTCTACACGTACACCTTCTGAGATATCACCCCAGCATGTCCCCATAGGTGCCTGCAATATAAGTTGGAAAAATAAAAGTCACATTACAGATAAAAATGTGAAAACAGCCCTAATTTTGAAAATGTACTAGCAGCAATATCTTAAGGCTTACCTTTTTTAAAAGTTAGTATGGAATCTTTCCTCCCTCCCCCCATTCCTCCTGACAAAAGAAATTTTTCATTTTTCAACAAGCCTCATATTTACATAGACTTCAAACATGAAGGAAAATCATAATGATCATTACATAAATAAAAAGAAATACATCCAGCATCAAATGTAGCAAAGAATATGGGATCAAGCAGGAAATCAGCATTTTTATGAATAGATTCAAGCAATCTGAAAAACTATGCATTTTAGATGCACAAATATTTTTTATTTTCTAGCACTACCCTGATGTTTTTATAAAGCACACATATTGGGAATATGTATGTTATCTATGTATGTCAGGCACACTAAAATCTTTTCTAATTGTTTTAATTAGCACACTTGAAAAGCTGTAAGAAATAAAATAGTTAATTGTAGCTAAGATACCCCACTATCAAATGATTGTAGAGTAACTTTGTTTACAGCAAGACAAGCAATTTACATGAAAGTAATTAATTTAGTGTATATCTAAATTCTGGAAGTAACAGAGGACATGTGTTTACTCAGAAAATATTCTTAATCATCTCAGTACTTAACCCCTAATAATTTCTTAGGATTTCAGTCTCCCAAGATTATTTTGTTTGGCCTGTTTCATTGCTGGTGTGGTATACTTTCTTAACTAGAAACTTGGTAGTGATTGGAGAACCAAAACAATAATCTGAAACTACAGCAGCCATTGAACTTAGTGGGATTTACTTCTAAGAAAGAATTATGCTGGAAGAAGCAGATCAAGTAAAATGCAGACAAATGTATAATGTATACATAATTAATTCTGTATAAATTTATTATTTCCAGAATTAATCTGACTGTAAATGTGGCTATACTGGTTTCAAAATCTTGCATCCCTTTAACATCATCTAACAATGGAGAGTTGATTATGATTCAATGGATTCTTAATGGCAAAGTATATGAGAGGTACTATATAAAGTCACTTCTGAATATTACTTGATGATTTCTGAAGTATCTGTCCTCTGACTGTATTCAATTTTAGATGTCACAATTTTAGAAAAAGTATCAAAAAAAGAATAAAATAAAAAAACTGAAAGTAGGAACCATTTTGCTAAATTTTAGAGGTTGGCCATATAGGGTACCACTAATATTCCTGACAGTGACAGTAAAAGAAATATTCCAATAAATTTCAAGACAACAGCTTCAGGTTGACCAAATATTACAAAATAATTGCCTCATAATCATACATACTGTATTTTTAAGAAATCCCATACTAAACCCCAGCCTCTAAGAAGCATGTGGAAGGATTTATTACTGTACAAATGATGCTTCTCATACTTCTGGTTTATTGCAGCAGTGCCAAATTGAGAGAGAAGAAAACTACTATGCAAATATCAACATAATTTCTGGCATATAACTCTCATTTAGTAGTCTATCTGCTTCAGGTAAAGTTCAATATAGACAGACTTAAAACAGAAAAACATCTTAGATATAGTGCTAGACTAACATAATCTGAAATGTAAAATGCTTACGTATTACATACATAGTTAAAATTCCCAAATTTTAAAACCTTTAGTTTCCAAATCAATCTTATTCTAGATCTATTTCAATGAAGACATTCTAGAAATGGATAAAAAAGTAAGTTTCCCCTGCCAGTCATGACCGACTTTAGGGGGCAGTGCTTATCTCCATTTCATAGCCGAAGAACCAGCATTGTCCAAAGATGCTTCCATGGTTATGTAGCCAGCATAACTATACGCCAAGGCACACAGACACTGTTATCTTTCCCACCAAAGGTGGTACCTATTTTTCTACTTGCATTTTTACATGCTTTCGAACTGCTAGGTTGACAGGAGCTGGGGCAAATAACAGAAGCTCACCCTGTTATACAGCGGCACTTGGGTCTTGAACTCAGGCTGCCGACCTTCCAGCTGACAAGCCCAGTGTCTTAACCATTCAGCCACCGCGCACCCAGACATGGAAGCACTAGCTTAATTAATGCTGCTCTTTCTTAAACATATGGAGCAGACCAGTCTCACTCTATAATTTATTTCAATTCAAGAATGGTATAACAATGAATTCATATATTTCAATTCAAGAATGGTATAACAATGAATTCATATATGTATCTGTGTAGTAAAACCAGTAGAAGTAGCTATCCAGTTGGCTGTAGTTCTCACCCAACTGGCTCACAGAGTCCAATAGGCACTAGTTACCTATAGGCAACATAGTCATTTTTACTCTGTTCAATTTGTGACCAAAGTTTGAGGCACCAGATTTCAAAGATGTGGATTGGTATAGGGGTAACAGCAGAAAGTTAAACTTGTCCTTGTCTGTGTAAAGATAGTGGTTCAGCTAGTTCCTCCTACACCAATCCATATGGCTCTCTGTTCTGAAGAAGAAAGCCATAATGGGTATGGATCTCATGGCCTTGAAATGATGGTATACAGTATATTCAGTATACTGTTTTCTCCTGAACACAACGTTTACTAGCAGAACCATAAGTGTACAGATAAGAACAAGTTTACCTTCCAGACTCATGATGAAGACATCCACCTCGGGCTATTTCCCAATAAAAGGAAGATCTGCCTGGCCACCACTTTGATCCAGCGCACACTCGGGAGGAATTATCTGTGAGGGACAGCTGCCTTCCCTGCAAGGTAAGTTGCAATCAGGAAGGTCTTGATGGGTGAAGTCCAGATTCATGTAATGGGCTTCTCTATCCAAAAAAGGCTGACCACATAGTTAACTGCATAGGACAGCTAAGTATTATTCTTAACTGCTCAACTTAATAAAAATACCTGGTAGGCTCTGGAATTTCAGGGTCTTAATAAAATTTTGACTCAGTGGACTGAGTAAGGTGTATGGTTGCAAATGCACTACCCACAACAAGTGTGGTCAGAGCTGCAGGACATGGACAGGAGAATTTGCGGGCAGTCATCTCACAAGAGTGCTATTATGGGAAACAACTGAAGGATATCATATGCTATCTTCAACTTTTGGAAGAGGGATAGAATTGAATACAGAAATAAATAAAATTGGAAGCATAAGTACAACTTATGCTTTTTGGTATAAAACATACCAAACATACAAAGTATGACTTTTTGGTTTCTTTTTGAAATAATAGTCTCTCCGCCCCTAGGAAGTGAGCAAGAGAAAGCTGCTACTTGGAATCAAGTGGAAAAAAGCATACATTTCTTTGAACTAAAAAAATCTTGAATTTAAAAAGGGGAAAGGTGCCAGCAAACCAATGCCATCAATAGTTAGCTATTGAAGAATTTATTTTCTTTAATATCATAATTGTATTAATAAGTTGAAACAGAAATAAATTTAGTTTTCCAAGGCATACATATTCAGAAACAAATGTTGAATAATTCCCAATTAATCATCCAACTGTTTAATTAACAGTGTAGTTAAATAATAATGCCAGCAACTCTTATGCTTGCTTGTTGTAACCTTACTGAGGATACTGTATGTTCTAACACATACAGTCAGGCCAAAGTATTAAGTAAAAATTGGCAAAGTTTTTGCTAATACTGCACTGAAAGGAGATGTAGACCATTTAAGGCTACCATAACTGATCTGCAAAAATCTGGATAATCACTACACTGCTGCCATCTAGTGATGTTCTAGACATTTTGCCACCCAGATATGTTTGTCCTAAGACAATTTGATATCTATATGGGATCTTCTTCATTTGAAAACCTGAAAAAGTCTTCTGGAACAAAAAATAGTTTTTGTTGAAGATCCAGTTAACATTCCATTAAATAGACCATTCAGAAGGGGAAATTAAATTTTAATGTTCATTAAATCTGAACACACATAATTTTCATCAAATTACATCATTTAAGCAATTTATTAATTACATTCCATTTAACAGGCAAGGGGTGAATGCCAGACAAAACAATTGTCCATTATATCAGAAGTCCAGTAAACCAATATCTGATAAACTAAAGGTTTTTTGAACTATTCTGCAAAAAAGGACAAGAATCAGACATCTAAGATGGATCATTCTACTAAAGTTAGTGATGAAATCTGTATTTAATATTATGCAATGAAGTTAAGGCTGGTGAAAGCATCAAATGTAAATGAGAATCTTGATATGTTCTTAGAACAATCTGATCCATTTTTTTTCAAACTGCAGTGTTAAAGCAGTAATAAAAAGAAAAATCTGCAATTCTTCGTGGAACATCTGAAGCAGGATATTTAATACATGTTATCCATATCACTGTTCAATAGCCAGAAAGAAGATGATATGCTCTGGAAGTGACTTCTTCAATATAATTCATACACAGATGTTCTCACAAACAAAACTATGGTTAAAGCACCACTAGGTAGATGGTAAAAGTATTTGAATAATAATGGTAGAGGAAATGAAATTGTCTCAGAATTGATTATGTTCCATCTAATTATTCCCAACTCTTAGTAAACACTTAGTCTCAAAATACTCATTATTTTATTTACTGTTGTCATGCAAGTACACTGAGAGCTGCAGTAAAGGTTTCCCTTGCCAGTCACAGCCGACTCTAGGGAGTGGTGCTAATCTTTGTTTCATAGCTGAAGAGCCAGCATTTGTCTAAAGATGCTTCCATGGTCATGTGGCCATCATGACTATATGCCAAGGCACATGGAATGATGTTACTTTTCCCACTGAGGTAGTACCTATTTATCTACTTGCACGTTTACATGCTTTCGAACTGTTATGTTGGCAGAAGCTGGAGCAAGTAATGGAAGCTCACTGCATTATGTGGCGGTGCTTAGGTCTCGAACTGCCAAGCTGCTAGCCTTCCAGCCGACTAACCAGCATCTTAACTACTCAGCCTCTGTGCTGAGAACTGCTGTACCAGAATCAAATTCCTTGTGTGTCTAACCATGCTTTGACAATAAAGCATCTCTATCTGAATACACCAGTACTTAGTTTTTGGCGCAAAGTTATATTGTTTCGAAGTCCATTTAGCACTAGTTCGAATTATTTACTAAATAAAGTTTGTCTCACTTATTTAAGACTCATTTGTTTTACTAAATATACATTTATGTCTCCCCTTTTCTGTGAAAAAATTTTAAAGCGAACTATTTCAAATTTAAAACACACCATGCTTCAAATGTGAAACAGATATTTTAAGCAATCTTAAAGTATTTTCAGTCAAAAATCGGAATGTAAAACACTATCATCTACTTGGTAGGATTGATATTGGAGTAAACTGCAGAGCATCTAATAAAAGGACATGTAAATTATACACCAGATAGAAATAATGATATTCTGCTGACTTTTAAACAGATATTTTGAAAGTACTCTTGCTGTTAATTTTAGCTGCTAACAGTTTACTGATATTTTGAAGTTTTCCTGTCCAGTTTAGTGTTATTTGCTTTGGAAGTTATTTTTAACATTAAATAAAAAGATTGAAAAGTATATAGCACTGGTTCCTGAAACTATTTAATTTTTGAAGTTGACATCCCTTCTCTAAACATGGGTGGCAGGAATAAATTTTAACAAAGGAATATTATACAATACAAAGGTGATTCTTTTATAGCACATACATATCTATGAGCTTTGCATCAATTTATATTATTTTTATTCTAAAACACTTATTTTGACATCTACTCTTATCTTCACAGAACAGTTAATGTTATGTAGAAGCTTTCTGTCCAAACCTGTAAACCAATGAAACAAACATAAATAAACCTTATAAAAAAATTTAGCAGTAGACATTCAAAATTATGGTAAGAGCAGTAAAAAAGAAGCCCTTGATTACCAATATGAAAATGCAAATATAGGAGAAAATATATATAATATAAAGATCTGGTGCAGTTTTCTTCTTTCTGAAACCTCTTTTTCAAGATCCCTCTATATGATCTATTACAGAAGAACTTACAGAAAAGAAAGCTGATAGGGCTATAATCAGACCCTATACATATTTATTCCATATCCCACAAGTTTTAATGGACATTATTTCTAAGGAAACATTCATAGGATAATTTCATTTCAATTTTTAAAAGTTGAAATTATAGTTGAAAATCAAAGCCAACAAGCCAAAAAGACAATCATCCTGTCTTTCTCACATTGATTTTCACATTTCTGTATTGGTTCCTTTGGTTGTATGAAACTTTCTCGACACATGCATGACAAAACAAGCAATAAAAGGAGACAGAATAAGGAGACAGGCAACAACAGACTATTCCAAGGCAAATCTGTCTTAATTGCCATGTTTTGATCATACTTCCTTAATGAAGAGTTAGAATGCATTAAATCACAGCTATTATTATTTTTCCTACTTTTCACTTACTGTTACGTTCTCATCTAGCAGCCACAATGTACTACAAAAATGATGCCATGAGCTTCTGGAGATAAAAATATCATATGCAAATGTGTGTGCATTTTTTCAGGTGCCATTCCATACCTTAAAACTGCCTGCATAGTTTGTTATGTTTCTGGTCAAACTGGCCCTGTATGCTGCTCAGAGGAAACACTGAATTCCTACAACTATGAGCTGAAAGCATAAATAGGAGCATCAATGCTGAGTATGCCTTCCATTAATTGAAAAGTAGTTTTGAGCCAGCAGAGGCAATTGTCTTTAACTCCCTCCTTCCCTATGTTGTGGCCAGATGTCCAGTTCACCAAAGACACCGCATAGGATATCTACAAACGCCATTAACTTCTCTACTGCTGACAGAACTCTGAATCCAACGTATCACATTTTAAAGGCACCACTTAGATTAACTCCAAAAGAGACTTTCCTGGATAGATCAGCCAAATTTCTACTAAAACAAGTTTATTCTCAATCCCTGTTCATGGAAAAGAACTACTTTATGATTATGCAGTCCATTATATAAACACATCTTACTAATGACAGAGTAACTTACTGTAACTTGTTCCTTCTTGCAAAATCAACCTGAAAAACATGCTTGTTCTGAACTCCACCTGCTTCTGAAGATAAATGCAAAGCACTATTTTGTACATAAGGGAACTACGGGAGATTTAATCTACTATATCAGACTGCACTGAAGAAAACTCGCACCAAAGCTTGATATATACCTAGTACCAAATCATAGAATTTTAAGCACTTCTCTAAAATTTCTTCAGAAATTTGTTACTGAAACTATGATAGTCACTACATAAATTGAACAGCAGGGTGCCTCTTTGGATTTGAAGATTGCAATTTAGATAATTAAGGATATTTGGGTTGCAATTTAATTTTCAGTATCAACTTCAATTAGAGGAAATGTCACATTCTCTATATAGTTAACATTATGAGCTTTAATTCTCTGCAAATCTAAGACATAGGTTAAAAGGAGTGCTTGAACACTGTGTCAATGCATTCTATAATTCATTATTCTTTAATTAAAATAGTGGTGAATTGAAAGCAATATACTTACGTGTTTAAAACAATTCACAGGAGCTGCTGTAAAACTATTGCTATTGATATAGTTGCCCCAATTGAAACCTTCCACTGGAACAGATGCTAGAATGAAAGTTATTATATTTAGCAACAATAATAAACAAGGTACAAAACTTACTACATGAAATGAGCATAGATGTATTGGTCTTACTTTTTTTAAGCAATATATATTTAAACAATATTTCCAATCTGTCAGAAAAATTACAGAAGGGCAGCACTGGAGGAAAGTGCTCAAAAGGTCTAAAAAATCACTGTGTGCCCGGAGGAATATGGTTGGTTATATAAGATATACTCCATCAAAGTAACACATTTAATATAGCTATCTGATATAGGCCACATGCATGATAGTGATCACATGAATGCAGACATTTTGTCAAGGTATATAGGATAGATACTAGATCAGGAGGAGATGTACTTCTATAAGAAAGACTGCCTCCCCATCTATTTGATGAAAATGCTTTTCCAATTCTTGACATAGCTAAAAGGCCAATTATAAAGCCCAAGAACTCAACTACCAAAGATATTTTCTACTGGGTATTTTAGCAAAGGATCAGATAAGAAATTTTAGTGTACTTCCTTCAATTTCATAAAATAAATACACTATATTTAATCTGACCATTCTTTAGAGATTATTCTCTCCATTACAGAATTGGAAAATTTTCCCCATAATTGTTACTTGGTAATGGTTAATAACCATGTTACCTGTTTTAGTCTTTGACTGGTTCTGTACCGTTGCTTGGTATTGAGCATACGCAGCTAATTTAGCAACTAAAGGTTGTTTTTGTAACACTTTAGCCTTCTTAGTCGGAGGTTTTCCCTAAAACAACAAGGGCTAAATAAGGTTCTTTTCAAATAGGCAACACAGATTTTTGAAGCAGTGACTCTATTGCATAAAGCAACACTATCATTTTCCAAATTTCATATCAATTGTTAGCCAATGAAAATTAATGGTAATAATCTTGAGAAAAAAACATTTACATTCAGAGAGAAATTAAGTCAACAGTGTCCTATATTTTCAGGTTGATTCAATTTGTCTTTATCAAACCATTTCCAAAAGATTCTAGTAACTATTTTGATATTTAGATTTTTAAAAACATATAGGTGGCAGTTCTGCCATGCCATAAGTGGGAATATCATCTGGAGAAAATACAAGATATTTTCCACATGCTACAAGATTGATCAATGCAATTATACTATTATAAATATATAATTTAAGAATTGGATAAATGCCACTGATTCCTGAGGATAATGTAGTCGTTATTCCTGAAATTTCAGTCCATGGTGCTATTTACCAGTTATTTTGTCCTGGGTGCCACAAGCCTGGAGAGGAGGAGAATCACATCAATAGACTTATGGGATAGAGAGAGATCAGGCTATTAGAAGAGTAGAGCTCTGAGATGGTTGACTGATATTCTCATCGTTGCCTTGGGTCCCACATAAAAAAGTCTTCAGCCATCATGCTGACTTCCATTCTGGTCTAGCTGCACAGCTAATTGTTATCAATTCAATCCAGAACAGAAATTCAGATGAGAGCGAAAATGAACCTACATTTTCTATATACTACACATGCTGTAAAATTAGTTGTACTATTTAAAGTTAATTTCAGCATAGACATTCTCACTAGCTTTTATTGAAAGTCATATAAGATATTTGGATAACTGAACAGTAAAGCAACTTTTATATTCATTCTGCCAAGGGGTAGAAATGGAACTAACAATTAGACTCCTCCAGACTGAGTCACCCATATATTTAATGAATATACTTATTTTGATATGTATGTACGTATACGTGTGTGTGTATATCACATTTATTGTAATCATTCTAATACTAATGAAGTACTTGTAAAAAGGGATATATAAGAAAACCTGCAGAAGTTAACCACATTAGTTTGTTGTTAAATGGCAAAACAAAAAAATTAAACTTCATTTCTATGCACACCTATTAGGAGTTAAGTCTCACTGAATTTAATGGGACTTATCTGTATAACCAGACAGACTGGAAAGCAGAACATATTTGTTCCCTTTGGTATAACTGAATTTATCTGTTCTCTACATTTAGCTAGATTCATAGTTTATGCTAAACCATGTCATTTATTTTAATGTAACATTGGACTCTGTTACAATGGATTGTTAAATAAATCCTAATGTGGCATTGGATAAGTAAGAAAGTTGTATCTAAACTAGCAACATGTATCTAGTTGTATCTAGAAAGTTGTATCTAAACTAGCAACATAAGTAAGAAAGTTGTATCTAAACTAGCAACAAACAGGAAACATAATTTGAAGACAGGTAACTAAATTAAGCACCCCCATGGATCGCTGCCTTGTCATGGCAGGAGGGTTTGTGTGACTCAGTGAGTCACTCATATGAGCTATGTCATGCAGGGCCACCCAAGATGGAAAGATCATAGAGGAGAGTTCTGATAAGATATGATGCACTGGAGAAGGAAATGGCAACCTACTCCACTATCCTTGCCAAGAAAACCCCATGGACAGCATCACAAGGTTAAAAGATACAATGCCAGAAGACAAGCTCCTCAGGTTGAAAGGTGTCCAATATGCTATTGGGAAAAAGTGCAGGGGAATTACAAGTAACTCCAGAAAGAGTGAAGCAACTGGGCCAAAGACAAAAGGATGCTCAGCTGTAGATGTATCTGAAGGGGAAGAAAGAAGGAAGAAACAAGAAAGTCCAGTGCTGTAAAGAACAATATTGCATAAGAACCTGGAATGTAAGATCTATGAATCAAGATAAGATGAATATGGTAAACATGAAATGTC
>JANHZU010005267.1:42973-53856 GCA_032468055.1 Acrochordus granulatus | reverse complement strand
TCCATGGAGGATTTGTATATTGAGAGGGTCAAGAGAAGGGAGAGAAGATACCTGTAGACCACTCTCACCCTGGACATTTCATCTTCTAATAGTAAAGATTCTTGTAAATAAGGAATACCTTCTAAGAGTTCTTAGATGTTCATATCCCTGCAGGGTAACATTTCAGTATACACCTTGCCCTTTTTGTGATCTTTAAATCAGTTACTGTTCATCATTTGGGAGGAGAAAAATTAACAGTACAACTGAATGAGAAATTGGTGAACACACATACACCTAAAGATTTCAGACTGTCTCAAAAGTTCTCAGTTAACACAATGGATTTTTAGCAAGCTACAGTTATTGATAAATTGCTTGTAATCTACTTCACATACAATCTGCATCTGCATGACCAACCTGCCTTCTTCCATCTCATCCCAATTTAAAATTTATTACTTGGAAAATATGCTATAAAATTCCTGATTGTTGGCTTCCATAGACTTAACACAGTTCTCCATCTAAATATGCATCAAAAGGATTTCCTTTGGTGTAGCAAATTGAGATTGGAACTTAGTTCAGATTTTAAAATCTTCTGAAAAACTTCTTGTTTCTCCATGTCTCTTTCCATTTTCAGTGTCTTTACAGATGCCATTGTAATACTGTCTCTACTCTTGTGGAGTTGTTTCCAGTCCACCACCATCTTCTCCAGAAGATCAAGAGGACAAATACCTGATTTCCTCTCTCTCATGCACTTTCTATAACCTTAATAGAATGGAAGGAGAACAGTGGGATGTACCATTACAAGAGGTGAGGTCTAGTTTCATGAAGTTGGAAGTAGCAGCTACACAGAAATAACCATAGGCTAAGTATTCATTTGTGCATAACTATTTATTGGACTGTCTTATTTATTTGTATAGTTATCTAAACCCTACCATGATCTGAATAATTCCTTTTGCTTCTCATTTTCCTTATTAATAAATTTTTGGCAGTCAATATTTTTGAAAGTTCATGTAATATAAACTAATTAATAAGCTAATTAAAACATTTAATTACCTGTTAAATTTTAAATCACCTGACCTATTAATATTTAATAATATTAATATTTAGATAAAATATCAAAATATAAAAGATATATAAATTAAGAACCAAACAGTAAATCAAATCAAAATTTTTATTACAGAGCCACTTTGATGTTGTGATTAAGGCACTAGGCTAGAAACTAGGAGGTTGTGAGTTCTAGTCCTGCCTTAGTAGCCCAATGCCTCACAGGGATTGTTGTGGGAAAATAGGAGGAGGAATGTAAAACTAAGATGCTAATTTATGTAACAGTAAAATAATTGGCATTAAAATATAGACACCACATTGCACATGATGCTTTTGACGTGAATTGTGAACGACTTTGAAACTGTTCTGAATAAATGCGGTTGATAAATCCAATCCACCACTATTACTTAGGATTTTACGGAAGAATACTTGTTATATCCTCGGCAAAGTGGTCTTTCCCAACTTTGTTGTCTCCGTACGTGTAGTACAGTACAGTACTAGATTTCCATTCACATAATCCTCAAGCTCGAAATCATGGGTGCTGAAGTCCAACAAGGGGAGGTTGGCAACCGGCTGGCAAGATTGCTCAAGAGTCAAGCGTAAGCCCCGTTTTGCGCCATTCGAAAGAAACAGCAGGCTCGCTCGAAGCAGCCATCCGCAAGACGCCGCCAGCCCCGCGCGCCGTCCGACGCAACTAATGAGCGAAAGGTGGGGCCGGATGTTCCAGCCGCTGCGGTTGTCATGGAGACGCGGCGTCTCTCAGCCTCACAACCTTACAGTCCCGCCCCGTTCCCCGTTCAGCCGGCTTTCAATCAGAGGGTGCTCCGCCGTCTTAGGCTCCACCCATTGTTGCCAAGGAAGTGAGGTCACATAATATGGCGGCTCGGTCCTGCCTGCGCTGAGGGGGGATCCGGGGCTGGGGGAAATCGGCGTCCATCCTTCCCACCCGGGGTGCGCTGCCGCCCCGGAACACCTCGGGCGTCGAGAGACGGGACTAAGGGCCGCGATGGTCGCCGGCGTTCCCCTGCTCTGAGTCGGGGTCCTCACAACTGGGTTGGGTCCATTCGAGCCGCCTCGATGGAGTTGAGAGTCGGGAACCGGTACCGGCTCGGCCGAAAGATCGGGAGCGGCTCCTTCGGGGACATTTACCTCGGTGAGCAGGCGCTGCTCCGCCGAGAGCCGAGCGGGGTCGGAGGCTGGGGGGGGCTGCGCCGGGAGGCGGCTCCGGTGAGGGGAGAGGGGTGTTTTGCTGGGGCCTGCCGCCCGGCGGCCCTCCCGGACTGCCTCTGCCCAGCGAGGGGGTAGAGGAACGCCCAAGCGCCGCGCCCGGCATGAAAGCGAGAGGAGAGCGCCAGAGCCCGTCGCTGCGCCCCGGCGGCGGTGGGACCGCGTTCACTCGGGAGTCAGTCACTGATTCAGCGGCTCTGGACTCGAAGCCGACGTGATTGTGACGACCCTTCCTCTCATTCATACCAGGATAAGCGACGAGTCGCGCCCGGGAACTTCCTTTATGACCTTGGGCAAGTCGCGCTCTGCCCTGCTCTCCCCCGTTCCCCTCTTCCTGGTTGCGATCGGAGAAAGATCGAAACAAAATGTTACAGGACCTGGGTGAAGACGGCTGGCTTCTGACAGCCGCCCTGCGAGAACTGGGAGTATGCCAGCTGGTCGTGGGCAGACAAAACCCTGGCCGGGGCTCTGTTAGCTGTCAGGCCTTAAATATTCCAGAAAGTTTTGGTTATTTTGCACACTAGCTTCCTGGGCGGGAGGGTAGCTTAGAGCGAAAGTATAGACTGGAAGAAGTTTAGCTGGTTATGGTGAACTTAGTCACTTTAATCATAGCCTAATTGTGAACCTGAGGCCTGTTAATGTTACATCGTTACATCTTGGGTAGTGCATTTTTAATAGATCTAGAGGGATGATGTGGATTTTTCTGTTGCATTTTATATGTTCTAAGCATTTCTGGGTGCCTCCTTTCAAATTGATACACTTTATGCAAAGATAAGCCAGAATTACGTCACGTGATTGAAAGTGATACTGGTGCACAGAATTCACTCCCGTCAAGGGTTATGATTACATTGCAGCATACATTTGAAATGATATAATGGGATTGCTAATCAAAAAGCTGTGGTACCGGAGTGTCAAAATCTGAGCTGCTTCATTTAAAAGACGTTAGGATTTGAGAGCAATGAATCCACCCTTAAAGTCCTAATATTTTAGGTGACAACAGAACCCAGTGCTTTATATCAGTGACTTCCACATGAAATGACAACACATGCACACAATGACATAATCATAGGTATGCTGTGATTATGCATTTCGATCTGAATATCTGACACAAGTATACAAGTAATGGCATTTGCACATACGATTGTTTTCTCTCCCTGTGGGTACCCATGCTTTGTGTTAGAATGAATTAATAGCATGAAATAATGTATGTTCGGCTTGTTTTCTTTTTTTACCTGTTAGAAGTAGAGGACAATGTGAAAATTGATGCCATTTCAACAACTGGCATATACAGTATACTTTATAGTTATATACTAAAGATTAATGGTGCAAATGCAGCATTCTGTAATGTGATTTCCCTTCTACATGACACACAGAATCATTTGAGTGTGATAAAGTAGCACAAGGGAGACCTAAATTCTCTTGCAGCTCCACCTATAATTAAATGCATTATACAAGTTGAAAAACTTCACATAGATATCTTGTTTTTAATACCCTAGCCCATTTAAACTATTAGACATTAAGCAGGTGTTTATTTCTACTTTATGTGAGGGACAACTACACATTTTCTTTTTGAGAATGCTATGGAAAAAAAGTAGTTTTCAGCTTACGTAGGAGATAGATATAGCCAAATTAAAAGAGGTTTCATTTATATGTTTATACTTCAGCTGTGCATATGATCAGGATCTTTTTGAATTTTGATGTTAATTTGTGAAGCTACAGAAAATAGTGTAATATACAGTATTAAAACAATAATATACAGTTACAGTATATATATATATATACACACACACACATACTGGATACAATACAGTATTTTAAAATATTCTTAAAAGATTTAAATATTCAACTAGTTGAAATTAGAAAGGGGGGATTTTCACTCCATCTTAGCATTTGAAGAGACTTTTTATTAATCGTGAATATGCACTATTGGTGTTTTGGTAATGGTCAAGACCAGAATATTTTACATACTAAAGTACTTGCAGCCAGAGTTTTCATATAATTATGCAGTTGTTTTATTTCAGTTTGAATATATTATAGAACTGTTTCCTTCCCCACTTAAAAACTTCAGAGCTAGGAAGTATGTGACTTCGGTGAAATTGGGAGAACTAGCCTTTCAGTAAAGTGAATTTCCTTTGTCTTTTAAGAGCTACTTAATGTGGTTTGCCAACAGTTAATAGAATATTCTGAGAGCTAACTTGGTATAGTGGTTAAGGCATCAGGCTAGAAACAGGAAGACTATGAGTTCTAGTCCAATCCTAGGCATAAAGCCAGCAAAATGACCTTGGGCCAGTCACACACTCTCAGCTGTAGGAAGGGAGCAATGGCAAATCATTTCTGAAAAACCTTGCCAGAAGAAAAAACTGACTCGTACACACATACACACAAAATAGTACGTTCTATATGAATGAAATTCATAATCAAAGTATATAAAATAATAAAATAAAATTCTCTTACATGGCTTAGGAGTTTGAAGTAAGGAGTTATTCCATCAATGTAAGATTTCAGTTTCATTTATTTGTTCTTTATTTGTTTATTAGATTTATACAGCTGCCTATCTCACAAGAAGTGACTCTGGGCAGCGTAAAACAATAAAAAACTATTATATAAATACAATAATTATAAAAGTATGAATTACTCATTATTAATAAGAGTATATTAAATATACAAACCACAGACGAGGGAGTGAATATATCAATAGTGGGGTCATCTTAAAATGTTCTTCATTTCCTGGGATCCCCTCGCCTGCTGATATAACCAGGTCTTCAGGGACTTACGGAACATTACTAAGGATGGAGCTAACCTGACTTCAGTAGGGTTCTGTAAGGTAGGCACAACAGTAGAGGAGCCCACCTCCTGGGATCCACTAAAGGTCCCTAGCAGATGTACTGGGAGGGGCTGATGTAATTCAGGATAACCTTGTCCCTTGGTTCAGGCTTTTAGGCCTTCTTTTAATATTGCCATACATCATGTATTGGGTTAATATAACATACACCACAGCATGCTAGAGGATCTGGCGAAAACATGAATGAACGCCATCATTCTGAAAGGCTGAGGTGTTAGCTAAAACACTAGTGAACATGCTACAGCCACAATTGGCCAAAGAATTTCAGCTGATGTGGTCCAGGAGAAGAACCTTTTCTGCCATGGCTCCTGCCCTTTGGAATGTCGTGTCTCTTGAAGTAAGATTCACCCCAACCTTCCTGGCTTTCCAAAAGGGCCTGAAAACCTGGCTCTGCTAATTGGCTTGAAGTCCCAATGGGGGCATCCCACTCTGGAGGTGGTTAGTAGATTAGGAGAAGATACCACCTCCACTCCACTTATGTATTAGTCCCTTTTTATCTGGTTTTTAATTAACTTTTTATAAAAATTCATAAAAATTCACTTTTAATTTGTAACGCTTCATGTTTTTAGGATGAGATGGATGGATAGCATAGTCAGTGTGATGGGTGTGAGCTTGGGAAGACTCCGGGAGGCAGTACAAGATGGGGGCCTGGCATAATGCAGTCCATGGGGTCGCGAAGAGTTGGACACGACTGCGCGACTGAACAACAAATGTTTTTAGTGTTCTAATTATGTTATATTGTGCTTTTATGATGTTGTAACTCACCCACAATCACTTAACAGTGAGATGGGCAGTATATAAATTTTATAAATGTAAATAAGTAAAATAAAAAGGAGCAAAAAAAGATGGCAAAGGTAAACTAATCCAGATGGGAACACGGGGGGGGGGAAGGGATCTTTGTTCGCCCTTGGCAAAGGCCTAGGTAAAGAGCCTGGTTTTCAGCGTCCTTCAAAACATGTAAAGTGGGAGCCATTCTATTGGGGGGGTGGGGAAACCTCATTCCAAAGGGTGGACTCTGTTATGAAGAAGCACACTTCTGGGACCCTGACGGATAGCATTGTTTAATTGAACGAGCCCAAAGCACCCTGCCAGATCAAATCAGCCCGTAGGACACATATACTATAGTTGGAATGAAAGCTGAAGGTCTATAAGACGTGAGGTTGATTCTTGAAATGAAAAGGGGAAAAAAGTCAAATCTCATGAGCATGCCTATTGGAAACATAGCAATGCTTTGTTTTTACAGCCATCTGTAATAAACCTCATTGTATAGCCACATTTCCTAGATCTGAAGAATATTCTGAATTTCTTGCCAATATTTTTCTTATACAGTAGCTTTAGATTTCTAACAAATCATGTTATTGTTAGCAAACAAATATTCTGGCCAGGATCTAGTCATGACACTAATTCTTTGGATCCAAGAGGGCTTTCAACTTGTTTATGACAACTTTTTCTACAATATGGCCAGCTTCTTTTGAAGCTGAAATACAGATAATCCTCAGGTTATGACAGTAATTGGGACCGGAATTTATTTCACTAAGTGATGTGATTGTAAAGTATGATGTCATGTGACTACATCACTCAGCAACAGCAGTCCCAGTTACCATCCTACGCTCAGGACCACACGGATCATTAAGCAAGGCCCTCCCATAACTGCAGTGTGAGAAGAGGCAGGAGTTCCCGGCTGGTGGGCAGATGCTGAGGATAGGCAGATGGATGCCATGAGAAGTGCCTCAGGTGTTTTCTACAGAGGATGTGGGCACTATACTGTGGAGTGCAAGGCGGGCAGGTGCCATGGGAGCACAAAGGAGCATGGGTGGGCAAGTGCCACACGCTAGCATTATGGAGCACAGGCAGGTGCAAAAGTGACGGGAGCGGGAGCAATTTGCAACCTCCTGTCAACTTACCCATTGATTTTGGTTGTGGGAAACCTTGAAGGAAAGTAAATAGTGATCATGTGTCTGCAGGGTACTGTACTCATCATAATTGCCAGCCAGTTGCCAAGTGTTCAAACTGTGATTGTGAGGACACTGTGGCAGACAAGACTTTTTGTTATAAGCCTCTTGTTTAGTGCCATGATTCGGAATGCTTATTGAAAGAATGTTTGTTATCCAAGGACAACCTATGCTATAATTTGTTGAGATCGCATGGGAATCATGAAAAAAATCCAGAATTGTTTTATATGGCTAGTATGAATTTATAAAATGTGTTGGATCCATTTGAAGTTTAGTTAAATGTGGGGTCCGCTGATTTCAGTAAGAAAAAGTCTTGGTTGCTTGGTTACTGAATTAATGAAATTGGAGGGATTTTCATTGTCATTGTCCAATGCAGTTTTATCATTTTGTAATGCATTTTAAAAGTTTATTCCTCACACATTTCAAGCTCTAATAGGATTTTAATGTACAATTTTTGTCTATTCTAGATGTCACATTAATTTTTATTATCTACATTTTTTTAATGAAAGTAGGCAGCGTCTTTAATTTTTCAACTGAGTTTTAAAAATAAATTTACTGTAACAGTTAACAATATTCATTGGTGACTTAATGTGTTATATGAATATTCATTGGTGACTTAATGTGTTATATGTTATGTGAATGTTAGTTGTTACCATGGATTAGCATGATATACAAATCCAATCAGATACAGAAAACAGGAAGCCAAACCATGTATTTAATAAAAAGTATTTTAGGCAATAGATCAAAAATAAAAAGCAAACAATAGTGGAAACATGGATAATGTTACTGCAAACATGGTTATTACACAATACAGACAGAATAAAGCTGAGATAGTTAATACACTGCAATAATATTTTCTTGTTATTGAGCCCTTGGTAGGAGTTTCACCACTTTTACTAGAGCCCTGGTATATTACTGATCAACAGAGGTCTAGCATAACATTTAACAGAACATGGTAACAGCTAATAATAGGGCAGTTATCTCCTGGCTTTTCAGCATTAAACCTACAAAACAAGAAACATATTCTGCTCAGTTTCTGTCTTGGTTATTATAGGAACAAACTTATAAAGCTAAAAAAAGCCTTGCATATATTCCACAGAACATCTTTGAAAGTTATTCATTGAATTAGGCCAGAGAGAAAGCTAATTGACATTCAGTTAGATTGACATTTTAGAAGACTGAAAAGGATTTTCATGGGAATTGTGTAACAAAAGTTGTACAAACCATAACAACAACTTAGGTACAATTTCATTTTAAGTTTGATTCACTCAAGGAACTATTACAACATTTGAATCTAACTGCATATATGGTGAATCTAACTGTGTGTGTATTGTAAGGTCAGTTAGTTTTTGCCTTTATACTATACTAGACAACCCTGTGACCCATTGGATTATCCTTTGAGAAAAAGGTGTGACCAGAATAAATATTAAATTTTAGGCTGACCATATTAATTTTTACCCTAATGCTGGACAGACCTGTGATCATCTAAGAATATCTATCCTAAATAGAAAGATTATTGTAATGTTTGTAGTGATTGTTGTAGTGATAAGTGAATTTCCATAATAAGTTAATATTTACTGATGTAAACAGAGAAACAGAATGATCATGGGTGCGCAAAAAACAGTGGGCATGGGAGCAACTTCTGACTTCTTGCCAGCTTCCCCATTGACTTTGTTGTGGGAAACTGGCAGGGACTATCATGATCATATGACCATGGGGATGTTGCAGCAGTCATAACTTTGCAAATGAAACTGGTCTAAACATCCTGCAAAATTCAATTCCACAGGAGTTATGGGTCCTGGATGTTATGCTTTCTTTAGGTTATCAGATTTTAGGAATTTTGATTTAAAAATTGTTGTACTATAATGTACCATTTGGGCTAGTTTGAGGGGACAAACAGATAAACACAATAAGAATTTTTGTATATAATTGGATCCATATAGTATCAATTCTGCAGGTGCTATAGGGAACATTCCACTGACAGTGCCCTGATGGTAGATTTTAGCCTAAATAAATTATGGATCAGGGTCCCTAATAGCACAGCTCAGTCAAAACTTGTCAAAGCTTTGAATTATAACACTGAGGTGTTTTTTTTAAGGTACTGACATAGCTGCTGGAGAAGAGGTTGCCATCAAATTAGAATGTGTCAAAACCAAACATCCTCAACTCCACATAGAGAGCAAAATTTACAAAATGATGCAAGGTGGTGGTAAGCATTTTCTTTCCTCAAATATTTCACCAAATCTTTCAGATTGTTAAAGCATGGTGCTCACATGAGCAGAGCTATAATGTGGGTGTCTTCATTAACAATATTACCTGGGCATTTTCTACATGTGTATTTTCCCTACATTTCATAAATTGTTATTATTGAATACTATTGTCTAAGCATATGTATAAAATAAAAAAAACCCAACTCATGTGTGAATGTGGCTTGCTTTGCTTTATGCTAGTAGTCCCTGATATATTTTCAGAGCTTTTTAAAGATAGAAGGAAAAAATAGAAATCTTCATAACTCTGTCAAGGTGGAAAAAGTAGAGACTAAATCTCTTTCCATTACTTGTAAACATCCTTGCAGCTGTATGTTGTCTATTATAAGTTGTTGCATATTTTGTATTCAGATATATGTCTTGAGCGACACGATACAAAAAGACTAAATAAAATGCTACCATAAACAGTCTTTTGAATTCTTAAATATGTTTGCATAAATAATAGCCTCCACTCTTTTTCTTGTGTTTAAATTTGACAGATATTTTTATATGATTTAACAAGTAAAGAACAAAAGCAAAAACTTTGAGCTCTTCTCATTTTTAATTTCCTACTTGAATGGGCTTTGAGAAAAGGGGCACGTATTGAGAATGTATGGTATTGTAGTATTTTCCTGAAAAGAAAAATATGTTGTGAATTAGATGATGTATATGTGAAGGCATCACATTGATTTTCAGTGGATATCAGGTATATATTGTAATTTTCATAAAGCATTATGAATAATCAATTTTTCCACATTCTAGTGGGCATTCCCACAATCAAATGGTGTGGTGCTGAAGGTGACTACAATGTAATGGTGATGGAATTGCTAGGACCAAGTCTTGAAGATCTCTTTAACTTCTGCTCAAGGAAATTCAGCCTCAAGACCGTTCTTCTACTTGCTGACCAAATGGTACAAAAATCATGCATTTCTTGGCTATTGGAAACAAAAGTTTCCTAAACATTTCTATTTGTGTTATATGCGCTTTTCTCAAGTGTTGTAAATAATATAAATAATGAGTTTCCTTTCATAAATGATATCACAAAAACTAGCATCCTTTTGTATAGCACTGATCAAACATGATGTGAGTTGGGCTGCTTTATATCTGTGATTTATAAATAATGTTTCACAGTTTATGTTTTCAAACACAAGTCCTATCCAGTGAGATTAAAGTAAAAGTTTCCCCTTTCAGTCATGGCCACCTTCAGGGGGCAATGTTCATCTCCGTTTCATAGCTGAAGAGCCAGTCCTTCTGTGGTCATGTGGTTGGCATGACTATATGCCAAGGCGCACGGAATGCTGTTACCTTCCCACCAATTTAGGTGGTACCCATTTATCTACTTGCATTTTGCATGCTTTCAAACTGCTAGGTTGGGAGGAGCTGGGATAAATAACAGGAGCTCACCCTGGTACACGATGCCTGAGTCTCAAACTCAGGCTGCCAACTCTCTGCCAGCATCTTAACTGCTCATCCACCACATCCCTCAATAATCCAGTGAGATTATGACTGCCATTTTCAAAAACATACCTTTTCTAAAATGTGGTTCTTAGGATGTGAAGACTGAATAAGTAAATAAAATAATGTACTTCACTTAAT
>JANHZU010005267.1:31268-42873 GCA_032468055.1 Acrochordus granulatus | reverse complement strand
AAATAAAATAATGTACTTCACTTAATGTTTAAACTAGAATGTTAGCAAAATGAGATTTTAGTGTTATTCAGAATAAAGAAACAGCTAAATGTATAGAGTTTCATGTTTACTAATTCTGAAATTATGTTTTTCTGCAATTAGATAAGCCGAATAGAATATATTCATTCAAAGAACTTCATTCACCGAGATGTAAAGCCAGATAATTTCCTGATGGGATTAGGCAAGAAGGGCAACCTTGTCTACATCATAGATTTTGGGCTAGCCAAGAAATATCGGGATGCTCGTACTCACCAGCATATTCCTTATCGTGAAAATAAAAACTTAACAGGAACTGCACGCTATGCCTCCATTAATACCCATCTTGGAATTGGTGAGCTAGCAGTAGATTTTTGTAACTAACTAAATCTTCATAGAGTAAGAGACCCAGAAAAATCAATGTTCTAGTTACCACTAAATATATAACTTCTCTGATACATCACAGGATATATTGTGTATTATGAGCACACGTTTAGAATTTGCAACACAAAGCATTTCAAGCAACATAATGTTTTTCTAATAGAATGGGTAGGAAAGATACTTCTTTGCAGATGAAGCTCACAGAAGTTGTTTTTTTGGATAGAGTTGTAGAATATCTTGGGATTTTATTCTGGGCTGAAAAGGGTAATGATAAACTTCGCAGTTTGTGGTTTGCCTCAATTGTCTGAGTCATCCTTAGTTTCTTGCTTATGTTTCTGTATGTCCAGTTCTCTGATCTTGGCAACATTATTTACTGACATACTTAAAATAACTGTTTACTTGTGTTTTTCTTGCAGTTAGGTTGCGACTATAAACATCTTGCCTACATAATTTGTTGCTTTAAATTTTTTTACACTGTTTCTCCAAACAATAAAATCTAATGGCTCCATTCTTATACTCCCTGTAGAACAATCTCGCAGAGATGACTTGGAGTCCTTGGGCTATGTACTCATGTATTTTAACCTGGGCTCCCTCCCCTGGCAGGGATTGAAGGCAGCTACAAAGAGACAGAAATATGAACGCATCAGTGAAAAGAAAATGTCTACACCCATTGAGGTTTTGTGTAAAGGATATCCTTGTAAGTTCCCTCTCTGGATTAAATTTATTCAGGTTTTATTTAAAGCTAAATTTACAATCATGCTTCCTCTGTTGTGATGTCACGTATTTGGCTGTACCTCTGTTTTAGAAATAATTCTGGAACTAATTTGCATAAATTAGCTCTGAGTTTAATGGATATAAGTAAACTGGTGATTGTCTAGTAGATAATTTATGCCCCTCCTTCCCTTTGCCTGTCCTTTCAAAGAGTAATATCTGTTTATAGATTTCCTGTGGCATTCAGTATTCATTTCTTAATGCAAACTCTTCACTGTATAGCTAGTCCTCCCTTAACAAATATTTTTCTTATAGATTGTATTTTTGTATTAGTAGATAAAAAGTAAAGGTTTCTCCTGCCAGTCATATCTGACTCCAAGAGGCAGTGCTCATCTCTGTCTCATAGCCAAAGAGTCAGCATTGTCTGAAGACACCTCCATGGTCATGTGGCTGGCATGACTTATACACCAAGGTGCAGGGAATACTGTTACCTTCCCACCGAATTGGCAGTACTATTTATCTACTTGCATTTTCACATGTTTTTGAACTGCTAGGTTGGCAGGAGCTGGAGCAAGTAATAGGAGATTACCCCATTAAGTGGCAGCACTTGGGTCTTGAGCTGCTGACCTTTCACTGACAAGTTAGCCACCACACTCCTACATTAAAAATTAAATTAGGAGATTAGTAGCACTTAATTTGATTGTAATGTTCATTTAGTAAATAGCTGTTCTAACTGGAAAAACAAAGGAGTTTTCTTCAAGAATGTATATCCGTGTAATGTTAGCATTTTAAGCTATATCGAGGTCATGGGGAAAAGGAAAGAAATAATACTGTTTCACTCAATTACTGTCAAGTCCAAGCCCAAAGACAAGTGAAATCCAATCAAGTCCGGTTCTTTATTTACTTATAAATAAAAACAGTCTTGCTAAATTAAAGCTATAACCTCCACCCTAATAAAGATACAATAAGAGGTTCTAGGGTGTGGCTATCCTGAACCTCTTTCCCCCTCTCCCATCCAACTTGAGACTGTACGGTCTCTTAATTTGGGCTTCCATCAATTGGAATGCAATGCCTCCTCCCTAGGAAAGCTCTGTGCTGCCAAGACTCCCCTCCACTGCTTCCCCAAGTGCATATTGCATCACAGTTACAGGATGAGTAGAACTTTCACTTACTTCACGTGAACAGGCACCCTAATAATTATATAAAATCATGAGGCAAATGTGGAAGGACAGCATGCTGGTACTTTTACAGTGGATCTTTTTGTCTGCATTAATTTTCTGTTAATATAAAATTGGGATTTCTCATTTCAGCTGAGTTTGCTACCTATCTGAATTTCTGCCGCTCACTTCGTTTTGATGACAAACCAGATTATTCATATCTAAGGCAATTATTCAGAAATCTTTTTCACAGACAAGGCTTCTCCTATGACTATGTATTTGATTGGAACATGCTCAAATTTGTGAGTATCTAAGTATCAGAGATCTGGAATGCCTAAAAAAGAGATGGATTATTTTTGATTAAATGTAATGGATAACATGGCTGTTACTCAAAGTGAATTCTTGTTTTTGTTTGATGTTGAATTCAGTGAAATGTAAAGCAGCATTATGGTCTCTATGTTGCACATACAACTTTTGGGCTTGCACAGAACCTGCTCAGAATTTTTTACACCTTACAAATTTTTTTGTAGGAACCAGGTTCTGTGTGCATAACCTTTTATGATTAGGCATGGCTCCTGTTTATTCCTCTCAATTTGTTTTCAACTCTGTCAGTGATAACAGCATCATGTTCTTCTGCAAAATCTTCCAGTTTCGCATCTTTTGTGCTTTTAATGCATGAAGGCTTTGTTGTTATATATTTACAGTCCTCCTGCTCTCCCCCAAACACTTTTGACCTGGAAGGCCCCATTCCACAAATCCCAAGTTACAGTAGTGAACATCTCTTTTCAGATGTAATAGATTATTTTAAATGCAAAGACTCATAATCATTTGTATCACTTGTAAGCCATATCATATACCTTTCTATCTCAAGTGCCCTCAGTTCTGGCAGATTCTTGGAGGTATCACTGAGGAACTCTGCTAAAGAGAAATTGAAAGTGCCAGTCCAGCCATTTTTCTTCAGTCTTCCTAAGATTTGGAATGGCTGATACTTCTTTCATTTATGAAAGATTGCCATTCTAATTGATTGCTGTTGTTGTTTTTAGATTTTTATACTGCCTTTTTTATTTACAGCTCAAGGTGGTGAACATACTAATACTCCTTCCTCCTCTTGTTTTTTCCACAACAACCCATCCCATGAGGTGGGTTAGGCTGAGAGAGAGTAATTGGCCCAAGGTCACCCAGCCAACTTTTATGCCTAAAGTGGGACCTAGAAATCACAATCCCCTGACTTCTAACTTGGTGCCTTAATCACTCAACCAAACTGGATCTCTAGTTCCCTCTCTATTGCAGAAATAAAGAAACAAAGCTTGTAAAATAGCTTGCCCAAGCCACCCATTAAGTTAGCATCTGATTTGGGCTAGTTCTGGCAAAATATTATCAATAGCTTGCTGAATAGTATAAATAAGCCACTGGACTTTACTTTGAAACTGCTCATCTAAACAAATGCATGCTCCTTTTAACAGCATAAGCAGAAACTTGTGGTAAGACATTTGCATTGAGATAAATATTCCAAAATATAGAATCCTTGTTTATAGATTCTGCTATGGCTGCTCTGCATTATTTCCGATTTCTAGCCATGGTGTTTTTTTTTTTGAAGGGTGCAAGCCGAGCAGTAGAAGATGCTGAGCGTGAAAGAAGAGAGAGAGAAGAAAGAATGAGACACACACGCAATCCAGCTATTCGTGGATTACCTTCCACTGCCTCAGGGAGGCTAAGGGGGACACAAGATGTAGCTCCACCAACTCCTCTTACTCCAACTTCACATACTGGTAAATTAAAGAATGGATGAATGTAAAGATTTGAATCCCAAGAGTGATATCTCTTAACAAAGGACTATAAATGACCACTGGGTCGAGTAAAGATGTTTTATTGGCTGAGCTTGAGTTAAAGGGACAATATCTATGGAGGATTTATTAAGCTGTTGGGAGTAAGGGTTTTACTTAAAAGGCAATATCTGCAGTACTTCGAAGGCTGACATGGAGAAAGGTGGAGATAACCAATCATAGGGAGGCACATGATTGGACAGCCTATTTAAGGTCTGAAATGCCAGCGTTCTAAACTGTTATTTGTGATTTTAATTCAAAGTAGTTTTTACCTAGTGTATTTTATGCCTCTGAGGAGAGGTTCAAATATGGACCCGAAAGCTCAGGCCAGTAAAACATCTTTACCAGTGCTAATGGTCGTTTACAGTCCTTCATTAAGAGAAATTGAAGAATCTTTTTCTTTGCTCCTTTGAATGGCAGACCAGTTGCTTTTATTACTTTGTATTAATTCTTTACTCAGAAATAAAAACTGAGTTTTCAGTAAACTGTTTTGAAGAAAAGAAATGGGAAAGATGATAGTCATAAGAAAAAGCAATATCTAAATCTGTTTTCTGTTACTTCTTCCATGCTCCCTTTGTTCTTTTTCTCTCTCCATGTTTTTCTCCACAGTCATGTGAGGTAGATCAGACTGAGAGGCATTGAATAGTTGCAAGCTGATCCAGTCAGCTTTCTAATTGATCAGAGATTTGCAGCAAATCAAAATAAATCAACTTTAGCCTAACTATTTCACAACATTGCATTTCTATCTGTAATAGCAAAATTGTGAGGCACTCATCAACCAAATGTCCATTATTTTCACTATAAATCTAGTACTCTTTCTCCTCCTGCTTCCAGAACAACTGGTTGTGACAAGATTAGGTTGACTGATGTCCTCACCCAACACTAAGGACACACATTTTGGTGGAATTTTAAATCTGCATCACCTAATTTGAACAACAAATGAAATGTTGTTCATTACCTAATGCTACTGTTGTAATACATATTACTATCAGGAAGACTTCCCATGTTCTAATATTCTTTCAAGGGAAATTATATGCTTGTATTTGGGAAGATAACAAAGACATGATCTTTGTCTCTCTCTTTCTGTGATGAATATTAGTAAAAAAAACAAAACCCCTTAGTATGAAGTTTGCAGGTTCTTCAAGGTATTTCACTTGTGAGCAGTACGCCATCAGGACCCTTGAGACAGAGCAGCAAGAGCAGATTAGAGGTTTGAGGGAATTGCTTGATGGGATAGCTGAGTTTTTCCAGGGATGCGTACTCGAAGAAATTCTAGGTAGAGCTGCGAAGCAGCCCTTCCAAGCTTTCAGGAAATTGCTTCCTATAAACAACATGTCTCATTGAAGAAACTGCACAATATTAAGCATGGTTGATTGATTATTGGATTAATACCCCATCATAATTAATCCAGTTTTGGCAATTTACAATGAATGCTGTGAAATGATCATTTAAACATCTACTAGAATACCAGTATATATGATAATAAATACAAGAAAATGAAATGAAAGTGGTGCAAAACCATAAAAATATTCTCTCAGAAAAATTCAGATTTTAGTATCTTCCTGAAGGGGAAAGGAACTGGCAAGACTCACCTCCAATAGAAGACCATCCCAAAGCAGTACATATAGTTATTGGGTTATGATGGCAATTGGGACAGGTATTTCAACACAGTTTTAAAGTGCAACATAATATGAGTGCATCGCATTGAAATCTTAGCAGTCCTAGTTGTTATTATAATCCCAGGACATTGTGGGTCATTAAGTGAGGAACTCGCATAACCGCAATGTGGGAAGAGGCAGGAGTTCCAGGCAAGCAGGCTGGCGGTAAGAACTGCAACCTGGGGAGGTGGATGCTTCATGAAGGCACTAAGGAGCGCAATAGTCTTCAGAGTCTCATCCCACTGCCAGTCCCCCAGACCTCTACTTCAGGCCTAGCACCAGCTGGAGTGCCACTTCAAGTACCACACTGCAGCAGCACTGACCAGCCTCAAGCCCAGCTATGCAGCAAGCTCCAGCAATGCCAACTGGCCTCATGCCCCAAGTGTGCCAAACAACCTCAAGTCCCAGCACCATGGAAAATCCCAGCAGTGTTGGCCAGCCTCAAGCCATGGAGTATCTACAATCCTATCCCTTGTAGCTCTCACCCTTCAGCCTGCTTATCTTGAACTCTCACTTTTTCCCAGGCAAAGAAGACAATGAAAGTCTGTTGAGGTTGAAAGCAGGGTCCTGGTTGTAAATATGGGTGGACCCAAACTTTTATCACATGACTGCAGGAGCACTGTGACAGCAAGAACTACAAGGACCAGTCTCAAATCTATTTTTTCAGTGCTGTCGTAATTTTAAACAGTTGCTGAACAAATGGACGTAACTAAAGGACTGCCTGTAGAAAAGCAGCAATGCCTGGCCTTAGTTCTCATATCCTGTAGATGTGGAACCAGTAGCAGCTGTAGTAACGTTAACATCATCTCTTTTTTATGTTATATGATAGCTTTATAGCAAAAAGCCTATGCAAAATGAAAAAAATCTATTGGAATGTTCTTCAACTAAATATTTTGTTTGTTTGTTTATATCCTGTCTTTATAATTTTTATGAAGAATTTAAGGCAGCAAAGGTACCTACCTAATAGTCCTTCCTCCTCTTATTTTCCCCACAACAGTCCTGTGAGGTGAGTTTGGCTGAGTTAGATTCGCTGGCCCAAAGTCACCCAGTTGGCTTTCATAACTGAAAACTGGACTAGAACTCACTGTCTCCTGGTTTCTAGCCTGGTGCAAAATAAAATAAAATGCATGATATTCCACTATAAAGCCTTTCTCAGGCGAGAGCCCTTGTACGATTGGCTTAAAGTACCAGAATACAATAAGCATCATGGCCAACTCTCAACTGAGAACGTTGAGAGTTGAAGTCTATACATGTAGAGGATATTCCCTCACGTGGCCTAAGATCAGTAGAAATTCATATTTCTGGCTACTGACTGAGCTGTATATGCAGTGCACATTTTTTGTATTTGTCCTTGCCCACGAGATAGGCATCCAAGCAGTATAGTGTGTAATGTTTTGAAAGCTCAGCAACAGAATAATACTATGTGTGCTGCATAGATGCAGTACATATTCTTGTACCTATAAACTTGCCTGAAAGAAAAAAACACAACACAAGTCATGTCACAGTTTGTGAACTAATTTCCTGATAGCAGCAAATCTGAAAACAGTTTTTATTAGGCAAATTTCTGAACATGAGTGAACTTGATTAATATGCCTCTCCCATGTTTTTTTTATTGACGAATGGATTCTGCAACTCTCCATGACTTGGCAGTTTTTAAAAAACGAGTCAACTTCTTGATATCCCAGTGAAAGAACTTGGCACAAAATGTCCATTTTGCAATGATCTTGGGATAGATGATTAAATAAAAAATGTTTTGTTCTAAGCTTATTCTGCTCAAAATGGCTATTTTGAGCCTTAGTACTTTGAATGCTCTTGCTATAGTCTGGTATTTAATTTCAGAAAGAATTACATCATATTTTAAAATACAAAACACAATAAATACTCCAAACATAGGACTGCATTTGATGCATTATGGGTTACAAAAGCTAAACAGTACATAGCCCTCTAAAACTATTAATAATACCTAATCAATTAATCTGTAACATTCTTTGCATGATTAGCAAATAAGAAAACATACATTTGACAGAGAAAGTAATTCTGAATCTGTGAGTAAAACAGGATCTCATATTTTTATTTCTTAAGTTTATGCAGCAGTCCTTCAACTAACCTGGTTCCAAGTCATTTAGGAATTTTTCCCTGCCTTAATGCCTTTGAGGCACACTGGCCTGCATGTAAGAATTGCAGATTAAAGCAGCTTTTGCTGATAGATGAACATGATCTATCTAACCTCTTCTTGTTAAATGGCAGTTTATTTATTTATTAGATTTATTTGCTGCCCTATTCATGATAAGTGACTCAGGGCGGCTTATGCTAGAAAAAGTTAAAATACAAATAGATCACACATAAATAAAAAACCACTATAAAATATCAGTATACACAATTAAACAGAATTGAAAAGGAGTGTAAGAAAGGCAACAGAGTGGAAATAGGGTCATCAGTCAAGCAGCCATCTTACTGTTGGTGCCTGGCTACCCGGCCGCCTGATCAGCCCACAGAACGAAGTTTCTAAGTTTCTGCGGAAAGCCAGAAGGGTGAGAGCTAACTACATCTCCAGTGATGTTCCAAAGGGCGGATGCCATGGCAGAAAGGTCTGTCTTCTGGACTCTGCCAGCCAAAATTCCCTGGCTGATAGGATCCAGAGCAGGCCTTTACTGCCGGCCCAAGTGGAGCGGCTGAACCCACTGGGGTGAGACAGTCCTTTAAGTACCCTGGGCCCATGCCATGAAGGGCTCTCTAGGTGATGACCAACACCTTGAATTGCACCCCGGGAACAGACTGGCAACCAGGAACTGTTCGCACAGCTGCACTTTGAACCAGCTGTAACTTCCAGATGCTCTTCAAGGGTAGCCCCCTGTAGAGCACATTACAGTAGTCAAGTTGAGAGATCACCACAATGTGACTGACAAAGCACAGGGTCCAATGAACGTTTTACAACTTTTTAAGGAAGTTACCAAACTTCAGCTGCCCTAATATTTAATTAACCTAGCCAAGGAAGTTATCTAGCTTTTAAAAGAAATTAAACTATTCTGGATCTTCCTTCACATTTTACACACAGTCCTCATTTAGTGGCAGAATTCCATTCTGATGACCAGGTTATTAAGTGAAATGATCATTAAGAGAAGATGTGACTGAAAGACACTGTTGTTGCGTTCTCATTCAGATAAAAGTTCTCTTATATACCTATGCCAATGTTACTCTGCCACGTATTGTCAGACGCACAAAATTTGCTTGCAAATGCATGCGTTGGTCAGAAAAGAAATGCTGTATTACCATCATATTTGAGAATGGTTTCTAACTGAGGAAGTCGCAAAAGAGGAGTGGATATACTGTACATTTAAGAATAAAAATTATTGAATTAAACTTCCTAGATTGAATTAGGGTTTACCGTGATCTCTGATTCAGGCTTTATCTATTTACAGGTAGTCCTCAACTTATGATCACAGTTGGGACTGAGATCTCAGTCGTTGAGCAAAGTAGTCATTAAGTGAGATACCCGTGTGTTTGCTTCTCTTACAACTGCAAACCTTAGTGGGTGGGGGAGAAGCTGGAAGGCTCTGCTCAGGAACAGAAAATACTCTCTGCCAAAATCCAAGCAGTATTTTTAGCCCCTGAGCAAAGAGACCCTTGTGCACAACCGGCTCCCGCCGAAGGATTTTAGTCCCCCTCCGTGCACAGAAGGGAACTCCTTCAGCAGGATGCAGAAATGGAGCTGAACTCCTGGAGATTTCAGCTTCGTTCCTGCACCCTGCCAAAAGAGTGGATCTTCTCTTCATGAATGGAAAGGAACTCCTTCAGTGGGGTGCAGAAACTTCAGGATTTCAGTTCTGTTTCTGTACTTACTAAAAGAGTTCAGCTCCCCTCCGTGCATGGAGGGAACTCCTTTGGCAGGGTGCAGGAACCAAGGTGAAATCTTCAGGAGCCCTCTCGCCAGGTAGCAGCAGCAGCAGCTCGCAACCTTCCCTTCCTGCTTCCCCATTGACCAGCAGAAAAGATTGCAAATGGTGATCACATGATGACACAGGGGCTTGGTCTTCACTGATAATGTTACCTAGCTGGGTAATAAAATGTCTGCAAGCAAACAGCTAAGCTCAAGGGCTCCACAGCTCAACTATAAGCTATAGATGTTCTCTTCTATTGGAATAGGTAATACTGTACTCCCTCCTCCAATTTTTCCAACAATAGTCCTGTAATTGGCCCAGAGCTACCCAGTGAGCTTTCATGGTTGTGGGTCATGCCAATCCAAGACTTAACTACACTGGCTTACATACTGGCTCCAACAAGAATAACTCATAGCCAGTTATTAAATTGTATGTAAAACAAAACCCCTAATGATAGGTTCCTCTTTTTTTTTTGGTCAGCAAATACATCTCCTCGACCAGTTTCTGGAATGGAGCGAGAACGGAAAGTGAGTATGCGATTGCATCGTGGGGCCCCTGTGAATATCTCCTCATCTGATTTAACAGGTCGACAAGATACCTCGCGCATGTCAACCTCACAGGTACAAAACTCTTCATTTTATGAGAAAAGAGATAGAAGTAGATAGCTTTCTTTGGAATTCATTTTCAGTTTGAAAATACTCCAGGTTCTGAACTGAAAGGCTTACCTCATAGTTGTTATGTTTGAAACATGTTGATTTCTTACTTAATCTGAATCAACTGAAGAACAGCTGTTTGTGAAAGCCTCTGATCTTGAGGCTTTAATGTGAAGGAGAGGAACTGATAGGCTATGGAAATGTATAGCCGAGTACCTCCTTTGCTTCATACCTTTTTAGGTCTTTGTGTGTTCACAGGGTACAGGCTTTTAAGACCCATGGAAATTTCAGTGACTTTTGCTATACTCTGTGAATCGTCAACTGACTTAAAGGTCATGTTTTTTCTTAACCACTGCAGATCTCGGAAACCTTATGCAAATGAGTGAACATTAGTATTTGTTGCATTTGATGAAGAAGGATAGCATTCTTCCTTTAACCGTGAACAAATACAATTTGTTCTGTATTAGAGAAGGGGCAACATCAGTGGTAGCTAGTCACTCAGCCATTTTGTTTGGTAGTGCTTAGTGACCACCACCACCACCCCCAAAAAAAAACACCAAACCCAGCAACCAACAACTCTGAGATCTTAACATAATTTGTGGTTGTATTTCTAAATAAATGGCCACTGAATGAGAAATAGCTGCCAGCTTCTATATGGTATAATTATTGTCTATTATCTGTTGTATGAGGAGTTTACTTAAGAATATTAAAGGTCTGCAAGTCTTGTGATTAATAAGAGGTGAAAATAGAAAAGGGTCTCTCATGCTTCCTGTGTATACTTTCTTAGTAATTTGTTAGGTCCTGTTTCATGTATTTTTGATTTTTTTTCTTAGCACTTTTAAGAATCCTATTTGATTTGAGAAGCAGAAATGCTTTCTCAGGTTAGCTGTGAACATGTATTTTTGTATGAAATACATAGCTTAATTAGAGTAATAGTAAAATCTGAATATGTCTAAAGTAAGCAAGCACCTTGACTTTGAGACCATTAATCATGGCTTGCAGTTTTTCCCATAAAACCTATGTCACTTTTTGAAATATATGTCAATACAAATACATCTGTTCCAATACATTATATTAACTGGCTATAAATAAAGATTTTGAATGTATAAAGCCAGTATATTCTAGAAAAAAATGCATTTTCTGCATTTTATGAAATAGGATAATGTTAATGTCATTTACCTGATTTTTATGTATTTCTAAACAAAAAACAAATACAGTGGAACCTCGGATTGCGAGTACCATGGTTAACAAGTGTTCTGCAAGATGAGCAAAAAAATTTTTTTAATATACTTTAATTAGGTTAACGAGCAAAAACTTGCAAGATGAGCT
>JANHZU010005267.1:8370-31168 GCA_032468055.1 Acrochordus granulatus | reverse complement strand
GATCATCCAACTTTACATTGTTTCCTATGGGAAAATTTGCTTTGGTTTAAGAGCGTTATGGATTAAGAGCATTCTTCCGGAACAAATTGTGCTCGCAATCCAAGGTTCCACTGTACTAATCAAACTATTGAATAATATTAGCTGTAAGTTTTTGTCTCATTTCACAATTCATATATAATGTATTACAAAATTTGATTTTGGCTTGTAAGTCAGCAGTGACATATGGGTCTTGGATTCTGTATCTGTATTCAAGCACCTTTTTAAAAAGCTGGGCATTTAGAAACAAGTCTGAATTAGATGCTGATGGGAGAGCACATCATAAACTTTGGAAAGCTGATCAAGAAAGAAGTGCAGTTTCAGAGTCTTGGTGACTGTGATTCTGTGTCAAATGAGGAAATAGCAAGATAGCAAAAGTTTCTATGGATGAATAGAATTATGGTGTAGGTGTTTTAATTATAAAAATGATTTTAGCACCAAAGGTCAATAAAGAAGCTCAAAGATTTGTAGTGAAGAAGTGGAAAACTCAATGAAATAAGTAATTATAGGTGAATATAAATGTAATCTATAAAAGCATAAACTGCCATATCTTGACTGCAAAAATTCAGAAAATTATTAGATAACCTGCAAAGAATTAGAGCTTACTGCCCTCCAGTAATCATTTGCATTTTTCATCCTGGATATGGGTAGCTCTGCTTACACTATTACAATTAGAAGGGGGAAAGGTTGTCAATAGCATGCTTTTATAGAAGATATGTGATCTGAATTTATGCCAAAAAGATATTTGAAACAGCATAGTCTTTTAAAGTCATACTAAATGATCTTTGATCAGAGAATAATGTTTAAAGGAATACATAATTTAAAAGTTTCAGCTCCATGGGAATATAGCTTTTGTTACCTAATACAATCAAGTACTTTTGCAATCAAGTCCTTAACATTATCAATAAAGAAATCATTTATTGTAGTAATTATAACTATTTTATTACACTGTATCATTTTTCTTAAAAACTCTATTTCATTACATTGGAATAGATGGTGGTTTACTGAATGTTTTTCTGGATTACTTGTTTCCATTGTTTTTGGTGAGCAAATATTTCAGAAAATTGATTATGCACTGCCCAAAGTTTCAATAAATAAAATGGTGCTCTTCTTGGCTCTTCATACAAGGGCATTCCCTTACATGATGAGAAATATACTTGTCTCTTGGGCTTGAGTAGGTATATCCTATGGGAGACTTGCTGATTTTGAAGAAATGAAACCTTATGAGGTTTTGAGACTCTTTCTTTTATCCTTTCATCTGAAAAGCCAAGCTCCTGCAGACCTCGAAGGAAGAGGAAGAAAGTGCGCATTTTAACCTCTTAAGTTACCGGAAATAAAGCACTTTTGGACTCTTAAGATGTAATTATTTGCTTTCCTTTATATCAAAATCACTGAAGTCCAGCAAGTTATGTTATATAAAATATATATAAACATTTCTTTGGTTTTCATACAGATTAAATTTCAAACCCATTTGTTTAGCCCAGTATTTCATTTTCTTGGTATATGGATAATTGTATCTTGCTCACTTGGAAGGCATCAATAGCAAATTATTCTTAAATTATTGTTCATTTTTTAATGACTAAAATGTGATATGGAACAGAAAAGCTGCCAATGACTGCATATCATTTTAATCATTAATTCACAAGGGCTATGAATGATTAGATACAGATTGCCAAAGATTTTTGAATTTGACATGTTTTTATGCAGATGAAGAGCTAATTACCTTCCGGGAGCCCTGAATTCCCAGAAGGGTAATAGCTAAATTCCATAGAACAGTACTCTTCATATACACAAAGGCTGAATTATCCACTTTATACAGTTTTGTGTGTTATTTTTCTAATTGAAAACACTGCCCTTCCTTCAGTATCATATATAAGAGAGTAACTAGCACACAAATTTAATAAAAATTAGAAGACTTTTTAAAATGGTGGCTTAATTGATTAAAAGAAAATAAGCATGAAATAAATTCGTTGATGGGCATGATCATTTAAATCATTTAAAACAGCTTTAAGTTGTGAGTAATGTGTCTTTTATTTTTATCCAGCTGTGTTTAGAATTCTGAGAGGATGCCTCTTTTGGGTTTGGAACTTAGAATTTCTAAGAGATCAAACTCTTGGAAACCCCATGGCTGTTCTTGCTTCTCCTTGTTTTACTGGTCCCAAAGAATATCAAAATCCACTGTATTTCAGAAATAGATTAGGTTCCAGTTACATAGATCTGAACTGCAAAAATCCAGACATCCACTAGATGGCAACAGAAATAGACTTCTATCTAATAGTCATTGGGATTTTTGCAGCTCATATCCAATAACCCTACAGGTACTAACATTAATTAAATCTCTAGATTTACATTAGGTGACAATGAGTTTCTCTAAATTTTATAGTGTAATGCAGTTTGAATTCTCACTCTAATGTCACTGAAATTCCTTTCTTAGATAACCGTGAAAGGTCCAGTATTCTTTTTTTCCCTAGTGAAGAGCAACTACAGTAGGTTTCATCTCTCTCTGGATAGATAGATATTCTCTTTCTAATGCTAAACTCTGATTTAGCACAATATGCACAATTTTTCATGTTAACTAGCCCTATATTCTTGCCTTCTGAATGGCTAGAAAGTAAATTTTACAGCTATTTCCTTTACGAATTAACTAACTGCAGTTGGAGTCTGGCACAATTTGATTCTTGCTAAGCATAATCTATTTCAAACAAGCCAACTTTAAATTGTAGTTGCATGGTTTTAAATATTTTATAATTTTAAAAAGTTATGTCATAGTATGACCTAGAATGAAATAATCTTCCATCTAGATTTCCAGAATTATGGGGAATATTTGTCTTATCTGCAATTAAGCTCTTGTAATGGGCCATTTGATCTTCCAAATTCTACCAGCCCACTACTCCTTTTGCCTGGTTTTGCTATAGAGAAGGAAAAGTCAGGGTTGATGCCTTCAGATAGGTAAACTAGACAGTCTAACAAGTTAAGTAGGGCTCCACATTTTGAGGGAAAAGTTAAATTAAAAATGGAAATCTTTTTGTGTGGGTGGGGTCACCAATTGCATTTTCACCGAAGATACTAGATGGAGGCAGTAGTCTGGGTTGCCACAAATGGTAGTCACCATGTTTCAGTGCTGTCTTTCCTAGTAGGATATCTGTAGCATAGAGCAGCATCATAATAGTCTGCAAAGGAGGAAGATTAATATTAAGGCCAATAAGAGGCAGAGGACCAGGAACAAAACAGCTGGACCTGAAGTAGAATTGAATGCTTCAAAAATATGGATTCTCTGTATTGTGATAGCAAAATTAAATTTCTCATTCAAATACTTTAAACATTTGGCCAAATAATTCTAAAGCACATGTTTTTATCATTCTCAGATTTCACTCTTAGAACATGGCTTCAGAGATCATGGTCCTTGCTGAAGATAGAATACAGCCTGTGTGCTGTATATATATTGTTGATGGTCATTACCCACACCTCTGCATGGAAATGTTAGCCTCTTCTGAATTTTAAGGATTCAGCATTATTAAATTTTGTCCATTCTTACTGTAGCACGCTGGTTAATAATTTATCAGCATTAAATCCCAGTTATGACTCCTTATAGTCAACATTAACTATTTCCTTGGTGACCACTCTAGCAGGTACACCAGGGGATGGGGTGTGAGTGAAGCCTGCGGGGAGCTGAGAATTTGAAGTTGCTGCAAAGAAAGAAGTGCAGGAAGAAAAGAAAATGAGGCAAAAAGCAGAAGATGATGAAGAAAGAAGAGTTAACACAGAGCAGAGACATGGGTTTAAAAGGGACATTTTCCTTCTAAAATGTTTGAATTTTATTGTGAAGTATGAAATAAAACTGCTCACATTTTTAGGTTCTGCACTCTGGCCAGATTTTTATTTTGGCCTTTGCTGAAAAATGCATGCAGTATAAATAGCAGGTAACTGTGGGCCAGATGAAAGCATTTCTACACCAAATGGTGGCATGCAAGAGATAAACAAAGATTTTATGAGCACTGTAATCCAGCCATTGTTCTCTGTTTGTAGCATCGTAGACTAGCTTGTGGATAGAATCAGAGCCAGGGTGGAAACAGATTGCATTAAAGAGTCTTACTCTTTGAAAACGTACCGATGGATGGTATTCAAATGGAGCAGGGACAGGGACAGCTGACAGAGCCATTTCTAAAAGAGCAGAGTTTTGCGGGAGATTATTGGAATGTTTTGGGATATCTTTATACAAAGCCTTGATAATATACACCTGTTAGGTCTTCATGGAGGAGCAGCCATTGGGACTCATTCAACCTTCCAAACAATCTCTTAATAAGCTATGGAGAGCACGAGCAAAGCGTCTCCATCTGGAGGACTTTGGTTATGGGCTTGAGTGAGTTTTTGTAAGGGGGAGGAGTATTCATCGTGAGCCTGAAGAGGCCTGAATACATATTTATTACCTCAATGAGAAGTGCATCAGGTGCCTGGATAACTGAAGTTTTAGTCTTAAAATATCCAGGGGTGGAAAATACTGATAATTTTTGGCAAGAAAGATTTATCGTGCAGGAACCATGGACGTCCAACATTGTCATGACAGGAGGCTCATCTGGGTCAGATGAGTTTTATTCTGAATTGCCTCTCAAGGACGCAAGAGTCACATGCTTATTTACGGAGATGACCTGATCCCATAGCCTGAGCATTGTTTTTCATAAATACTTTGAACTTTTGAGTTCAGTATTTACAGTGCGACTTATTGAAAGTCTTCAAGCAGTTCATTTTATTTTGTTCCTTTCTGTAAAAGTTAGCCTATATTTAGCTGAAGTGTCTTTGATAGATCCTATATTTTTATGATCCTCTTTCATGTTAATTTCAGACATTTCACTTTTTCTCAGTGACATGCTTCAAATATTGGTTCTGTAGGAAATGTTTCAACATAGGGAACATATTCACAAAACTGGGAAAATGCAACTGCTGATGGATGAAGCAGCAGCATCAGTACAGTCACTTCTAACTGGTAGGAAATATTAGTTTTTCAGTTTAGTTGTCATCTGCAAAGTAAAGATACGGTAATCGATCTTTTTTCTAGCCAAAAAAACCCTTCAGTTATTGTTTTGTTTCTTGATGCATTGAACTCCATAGCAAGTTATCTTTTATGTAATTTGAATTTGGCATTTCCTGCTTTATAGGTGAGATTTTATATTTTTGCCATATAATTCAGATGTAGCAATAGAAAAGTTGGAATTTTTATGAGAAGAGAATGGTTTTGTTTAAGCTTCATCTGCTGCAAGGAAGAAATGTTGGTTTGTGTGTACTTAAATTGCTTGCTGAAATGTACACACAGGAATAAAAGCATTAAGTAAAAAATGTAACTGTACAATTCACAGATGTATGATTTATCTTTTGTAGTAAGTCTACAGTATTATTTAGGTTTTGTCTTTTATGCTGTCTTGGCCAGTTGAGAGCAATAAATGGACTAATGTTCAAGTGAACATGTTGATCCGAAAACCTGTATTTGTATCTATGGTTCCTAGTCCAAAGGCTCTAGATTGAGCTTGTACATAATTGAGTACTAATAACAGATGCAGGTTTTCTTGAATTACCTAGGGTCACGTTTCTCACTATAATAAGGAAAATGTTTTTTTGAATCAAAGGCCAGCACAGGCAATAAACCATTAACCTGATGATCCTTTTGAGCTAGGAGTCATTGGAACACAAATGCCCTTCCAAAATCCTGTTGATTGTTTCTGTTGCTTAAAGCAGGATTTCTTCATACGCAATTCTCAAAACACATGCTCAAAGCAACCCCTATGGTTATCAGTTTGGTGACATCTTCTAACCTATGAAGGCCAGTGTCTCTGAGGCTTCTGAAAGGAGCACTGTACCATATAAAGAGCAGCTCCACCTAGAATCTTAGCTTAAAATTAACTGTTGGGCAGTGGAATTGTTTCAAATGGCTGTCTTTTCCCCCCCACCTCAGAATAGCATTCCCTTCGAACATCATGGCAAGTAGCTGCTCGTCTCCTCGTTGGAAAGCAGCAGTGGGTGAGTCCCTTCTCGCTAGACTCCAGCTTGGTGGGTGGGTTTGGATGAATTCCTTTGGGGCATTCAAACAGAGTGGCTTTCCATTTCAGTTCTGCACTTTATTTCCCTCTGCTTTGCAGATGATGTAGCTCTAGTTGGGCTTCCCCCCAAAAGCTTTTTAGTGTTTTAGTAGTTCATGTTTTCCCAAGAGCTGTAGTAATCACTAGAATGGTTTAATTAGAGTATTTGTAAGTGAAATCAAGGGATTTATATTACTACTAGAGTGTAGTAATATAACCTGTGATAACTTCACAGGTTTCATTCCAGTTTCTACATTTCTTAGCAGTAAATCTGCTTTTTAGCAAGTATGCAAGCTGAGCAGCCCATTTGGAAAAAAAAGACAACTTCAAGAGAGCCTGAATATTTTGTTAATCACATCAAAATATTATTACATATTTGCTATGCTCATTTTTTAATGTTTATTTAGTCAATTCATGTGACTGCCCAATCTACTGATTGTGATTCTTGATAATGATTATAAACTATTCATTTAATTAAAATTATTTCAATGGACAGGGATATCTGGGGAAGTTAAGATGGTGGATGTCACCATGCAATTGAAGCCCTGCCCCTTTTAATATGCATCACATGCACATAAAAGAATATAGGGCTTTAATTGCAGTGAAGAGTAAGACTGGGAACATCTTCATTGCCTAATTTAAGCAGACTTATCTTGTAGCATAAATAAAACAAAAAATTAATGTGGCCTCTTTATTTATCTCCCTTTCTCACAAGCAGCCAAGATTAAAAAAACATTTTCAAAACTGATAATAAAGCTAGAAACAGTGCCTCTGGACTTGTTACAGCAGACACTTAAATGCTTATATTGGTAGTAAATGAATGAATCTGTGATAACTGAAGCTTATCATTTGATCTGTCTTTTTGTCTTGATAGTAGGTAGGTCTTCCCCAGAGCAAAATTAAGCATATATGGGCAATATGTAGCATGCTGCCATTTTTCAGTATTTCCAAAAATGTTTCTTTTGCTCTTTTTTAGCCAGCCCAAGATGCTTAGATTTTGCCTACAGCCATGCTCTCTTTCCCTGCCATTCATTTTGTTTGGATTATGTTCTGCTTCTCTGCCCAAAGGACATTTGATAAAACTTCATAATATGCTAATTTCTCCTACTGGCGTTAAAACACTCTTATTTCTGTTCTTGCTACTGTTTTTGTATGTGTAACTCCCAGAGCCTTTTTCTTTATTGATTATATTTGCAACATATTGTCTACTTGGATCTGCTCAATTGGATAATCCAACTGTTGAGAATTTTAGCAGTGTAGAAGGTTCTCTTCCAAATTACTTTGATTCACTATGCTTGCTTGTATTTTTTGATAGATGATGTGTCATGTTTCTTCCTCCTCTCAATTTGGCAGGAAGAAAGTTGAGATGAGAATTGGGAAAAAGTAAAAATCAGCAGCTGAATAACTGGGATTGATAATAGCCAACATAAATTACAGTAAGGGTTGGGTTGCTGTTTTATGTACAATTTCTGGTTGAAAATAGTGTTTAGAGAGAAAAACTGAAGGATCCAGTTCACTATCAAGGTCCTTGCCTATAAAAAATAACCTCTTGTTGCACATTTGACAGTGTTTCTACAAAATGTACATGATCCTAGAATTGAAACAACATAAAGAGGTTATTTATCCTTTAAAATATGCACAAATCTAAACTAGCATAACTTTGGCTGCTGGAATACTGATGTATGATAGAGTTGGGACTTGCATCGGCAAGGATTTGGATTAGGTAAGGATGGGTATTTCGAAACATTTTTCTTTCTGTTCTCAATCATATTCAAGCTGCTTTCTAGAGATGGCAGTGTTTTGGTAATCTACTAAAGTTTTATTGTATAATTCTGAATAGGAGGATTCCCTTTGCATTCATAGCCAATACTTTTTTTAAAAAAATGTTTCTTACATATCTTAATACTTTAAGGGGAGCAAAGTTTTATTTAGTGCATACAAACACACACACCATTTTCATCCTGATCTAAAAAACTGGAGGATTTTCAGTAATTTTTATAGATGACTTGGTAGCAGATTGCCTTTATGTTGGATACATTTGGGATGAAATGTGACTGTTACAAAATAAGGCAATTCTGACAGAGATTCAAGTTGTCAAAGCATCTAGATCTAGGGTCTTCCTAATTTATATCACTGTCAGCATCTAGTTGGAACTGAAATATCAAATTTCTGTTTGCAGAGCTCATAGACTGTAATTGACTTTGCATTTGTGATGGAAAATTTTTTATAAATAATGCATATTTGTGTGTGTCGTGTGTGAACACACATGCTGCACACATTTACAGTGCATTTGTCACCTTGCTTCTTGCTTTAGGTTTCATTATTGTTTTAAGAGCTCACCTAAGTTTCTAATCTGTTCTCTCTCTTACTGGCATGTGTTTTTTTCATCTTCTACATATATTTCTCCCTGCTCACAAGAAGCCCTTTTACCATACCTTTAATACAAAAAGAACATGTCATTCTGTCACTCCCTTCGCAGGCATTACAGGTGGGTGTATCATTGATTCAGTTGGCACATAGATCTCTGTACTGGCTTTTCATCCTTCTGAAGTAGATGTGTCTATACAGTTGTACCTATGGAAAGTGGTGCATGAGTCCAGCTTTTATGCAGTTTCAGGAGGTCTAGGCTGATATTGATACCCTGTTCCTTGGCTTCAATAGATTCCTGCTCTGGCGACGACCAGCGTACTCCAATCTGCTGTGCATCGATGAAATAATGTTGCCATTGAGGGGCAGATAATGCATGGCTGATCTCCTATGTTATCAATGGCTTTTACTAGCAAACTATCCCAAACTAGAGCAGAAGAAATATTCCAGTTGGAACTCTCCTTGCCACTGTCTAAAGATACTCACAGGAACTTGGACAGAATCCAGCAGCTGCCACACTACAAGAGGCTTTAGCCCAAAACCTAATAACCTTACAGTATATGAACTCTAGCAACAGGGCTAGAAAAGGAAGAGATGGTATACAGCATTGACCGCCTGTTATTTAATAGCCATTTTATTTGTCCCTCAGCAGGCGGCCGGCTTCACCCCGTTTTTATTGTTCTACTGTAATTATAAATCTTTTACTTGGTTTAAGAAAGTTTTGTATTCATTTTGCTAAGATTATTGGCTTAATTTCTCTATTAAAAAATAAGTCTTGTCTCATTCAAACCCTGTGTGGAAATGTGAAAATTCTGAAACATAGTTTAAAACGAAACAAAACAAATTCAAGACTTGAAACATCTTGTAAGCTTAATTGAGAAGGGAATGTCTAACTGAATTAGAAGTGTTTCCTTTTATTTTATACTGTTTACTTTTGTACGGTCTGTTCAACAGGAGAAGGGGTTCTCAAGGATTTTTAATTTTACTTTTGGCTGTCTTGTTCTTCTAGGATTGTTGGGGTTCTTTTTTTAGAATTTAAATCTCGATGTACCACAAACGCTTTTTTTAAATGTTGATTTATCTCTCATATTGTCCAAGAGTGGGAGATATTTTGGAAGAAAAAGCTGTACCAAGCAGAGAGGAAAATAATGCTTCATAGATTTTGAAGAATAAAAGGCAAAGCGCTAAAATAATCTTTCAGGAAGTTTTTAATGTTGAACATAGAATGTATTACCTTGATTCATAGAGGAGGGTTTGGAGAGGGGCAGGATACCTTGTTTCTGCTGGGTGGTTCCTACAGATGCCAATTAAGCACTGCCGCTGCAGTGGGAGCGGTGAGGGTGTGGGCGTGCTGCTTGTTTGCACAGAGGCAGCGAGTGCCGCCAGCCAGCTGCATTCCGCCGAGGCTCGGAGTTATAAGCAATCTGTTCTTTCTGCAAGTCGTCAAGAGAACATTCAAGCTTGTTGAATTCTTTATTAAAATGTGCAAACCTGGAACAGCTGGTCTTCAGCTGAAGATATATTTATATAGTGGCCAAAACACTTAGTGTGCCAGCTAATATACATGAAGAATCTTTGTTTTCATGAGCAATATATTTATCCCTTAGTAATCTGGGAAAGTAGAAGGCATGTGAGTCATACCAAATACCACTCAAAGCACCATCAGTCCCAGTTTGGGGATGAAAATGCAATATGTTGGTGTGTTGTTACTACTTTTTAAATACATGTGAGATTCTTGCCTCCTTGGAAACTTGGTGGCTAGTACAACTCCATAAGATCTTTTTTTTCTGTCAATGTGCAAACATTTTATTTCAAAGCTTTGTCAGATCATCTTTTGTTTCTTCTCTCTTTTTTTACTTCTGTGGATTTTGAACTACAAACAATCTTGTTATTTTTCTTTAGCTATCTTAGAACATTAATCTATTACTTATTTGTATGTTCAAGATCTGATTTGATGCAACCTATAATTGGGGGAGTGCAATGGGAATGTGTTTTAATGTTGGTCCATGGAAAATGTTGAATAATCGTATCACTGGTTGCTGTAGATGTTGGTTCTTTGGGCATGTGCACTTCCATTTGTACAGTTCTACACTTCAGTGTGCTTTTTGTAAATATTTGTTGTCAATGATGTAATGTTAGAGACTTTAAAAGGCAGCCTCTTTCTATATATCTGGAAACTTCAATTGCTGTACAATACTTAAAAAGTTGACTGCAAACTTCTAAAATTGTTCTTGGTTGTGGGCAGTCTCTGCCCTTTCATTATAGTTAAATCTCACCATCACCTGCTGAAAATATAGTTAGAATGTCTCTATAAACCTATAAACCTGTGTATTGGTAATAATATCTCAGAACACCTCATTTGTATTACCACTGTATTTGTGTACTTTAATAATTGTGTAAATAAATTCATAAGGACTTCTAATTTTTTAATGTGTGGCCCTGTTTGCTTGCATGTGTCATAGGTATTCTGCATATTAAAAAAAACTTCTTTACATAGTAGTTGGTATTAAATACAGAGGTCAAGGCAATTTTTTTTACCTCTGAAAATTCTAATGGATAATTAATATGAAGGTTTTAGCTTTTCTTGTTGAACTTGTAATTAGCTCTTTTTTCTGGTCTCCTCATACTGTTTTAAACAGCTGAGAATATTTTAGATGAGTGACAGCACTGAAAATAATGAGGAAAGGGGTAAAAGTATTATATGATATTGTCTCTGGAACAAAGGGAAGGAGCCCTCAAAATAGTTTCTGGGATTAGCATGGGAAAAATTATTTTTTTAAAAAAAGGGTGATATATCATCTATCCAATCTGTATAGCCATCCATCTCACAAAAAGCAATTCTGGGCAGCTTGCAACAATCCAGTAAAACAACACATATACAAAATAATAAAAAATATAAGAATACAACTGGAGAACCACTTGCACACCATCGCACTGACAAAGTCACCATCAGTCAATTGCAAAAGGCAGTGTTACTCAGAACAACTTAAGTCCTGCAATGATATCTGTAACATTATTGAAGAATAGCATTTGTCGATCCCAGTTCTTGGGAAGGATTCGATAGGTGGACAAAAATGCAAAATCCAATCTAAAATCTGGCTGACTGTGCAATGAACCACATTAAAAGATAAATATTATAAAAACAAATATACAAACTCTGGACAAAGAATAAGAATAACCATTTCAGCAATGGAGCCATATAAGCATGTCTTCAGTTCCATGGGAACCCTCGGCTTTGAGGACTTTCAGAACAGCTAATCTAATTTTGGGGGAAAGAATAAGGCAGGCACCACAGCAGAGGAGTGGGACTCACCAAATGTACATCCCTAGCTGAATGCCTTCTTTGCCAGATCTAATAGGATGGGCTGATATAACAGGGAAAGGTGGTCCCTCAGAAACCTCCATGAAGAGCTTTAAAGGTTAAAACCAGCAATTTCAATTGGACCTAGAAGCAAACTGGCAACCAATGCAGTTCACGGAACAGAAGTATAACATGCACTGTTCTAGGAGCACATATAATTGCCCTCAATTCTGCATTTTGTACCAGCTGAAGTTTCCAGATATTTTTCAGGGGCAGCCCCATGTAGGGCACATTATAGTAGTCCAATCTGGAGGTGACTAGAACATAAATGACTGTAAGCAGGCCTACAGATTCAGGAACACGAACAATTGGCACACAAGATGAAGTTGTGCAAAGAACCTCCTAACCACAATTGTCATCTATTGAGCAGGAATTATGAGTCTAGAAGGACCCCAGATTGAGCATTGGATATTTCTGATATCAACCTCATCCAGCACTAAAAATGGCATAGTTCTAGAACCAGTGGGTCCCAAAATTCAGATCCAGTTTAGCTGGAGTCTGTTGTTCCCTTCCAGACCCTCATAGCCTCCAGACACTGAGATGTTCACTGCATCGCTTAATCCACCAGGGGTAGAGATATATAATTCAATGTCATCAGCATACTGATGACACTTTACCTCATAGTGACAGATGAGCTCACCTGGCAACTTTATTTAGATATTAAAGAGAAAGCAGAAACCCCTTTGACACCAGACATAGTAGGGGCTGAGGGAGGGACCTCTCCTCTCCAATCTCATTGACCGGAATTGATCCTGAAGGGAGGTGAACCAGCAGAACACTGCACCGCCCATTCCAATCCTCTGAGTAAATCCAAGAGGATTCCATGGTTAATGGTACTGAAAGCTGCCAAAAGAGCAAATACACCAAGGGTAGATGCATGGCCTTCATCTCTCCTTTTCATGTTATTCCATGCTTTCTGCAGTTCAATTTAGAGCAAATCAAACTGTTTGCCAACTTGATTTCTTTAAAAAAAATACCAGCTTGCAAAATTAAAAAGATGTCTGCAACTATATATATATTTGGCTGTTCATCATTGATTTATTATGTGAGAGCAAGCAAGAACGATGCATTGATCAGTGACAAACAATTAGGCCCATTCTACCCTTATACATTCCATTATTTGTGGGGTGATCATTTGAAATACTCTAGGTTGTGGAACTTGAGATTTTAATTCCAAGGTCTGGCTCATTCTTCATGCCATTCTTATGTGGTCTTTCCCAATGTCAGAAGAGGAAGAACATGTACTTTATCCATCAGTGATGACCGATAAATGCCTGCTAGAAACATAGAGGGAGCCCTTCCACCAATATTTTCCAGAACTCCAGCTATTTTCTCTCTTAAAATTAGAGGTACGTCATTTTTGCATCTTGGTTTTTTTTATTGAGATTATTTGTGCCCTGATTTCTGTAACTATGGTTTATGAATAAACCAAAATTGGCTAGATTTTTCCAAATGATGACCATGAAAAGTATTTTCCTCACCTCAGACTCTGTGTTCACCCAGGCTAAACAAAAAGCAAACTATGTTGCAGTTTAGTATGTTATAAATCTAGCTATTGATTTAGAAAAATATGTGAACACAGCTGGCATTTCACTGTTCTAGGCCTGCCTTCTTTCTGAGCCAGTTTATTCTGGTGCATGGGAGAAAATATTGAGAAAATATTGAAAAAGCTCTTATTGAGAGTGGTAAGTATCAATACATCTCTCTGGTATTTCTGATTTTGGAAGTGTTCTATAATTTCAGCAAGAACTTTCATGTTGATAAACCTTTGGTTTGTTGCATAAACTCCTGACTGTATTTGCACAACAGGTTAAGCTCTAAACTACAACTTACAAAATATATCTCAAAGTGTATGGTAAACTAAAACCAAATAAACCGTATAATGATTTAACGTAATGTGAACTTGGTCACTGTAGTTAAAAGTTCCTGAAAACAGTACTGGCTCCATGAGTTACAAACTACTGTAAGCAATTTATCATACACTTTTCATTTGTCACACACACACTGACTGTATACACACATTATCTTAACTGAACCATAGTATATAGCATGAATTAATGAGCCATAGAATAACCACATTTTATGTAGAATATGTTTTATTTGCTGGTATAACACACAATGTATATAAACATACCTTCCATATGCTACAAATGCTACATAAGAATTCATGTAGGCCAGAGGCAGAGATTCAAATCGGACTCTTACAGAATTTTTTGTTTTAAGTAGTTGTTGGCAGATGATGAGGAAAAAGGGGAAGAGAAGAGTGTTCAGAGCAAGGCTGAAGGACTGAGGAATATTAATCTCCCACCAGTCTAAATTGTTCCCCTTGCTGTTTGATACTGATATAATTATTTGTGGTAGTTACATACCATCTTCTGAGAAAGAATTTAGAATCGAGAACACATGGAAGATCAATTTATTCACCGGTAAGGGCAATCCTCACTAAAGGCTAATTATTTTTAAAATGACTAAAGCTTAATTGGAGATACTTTGTGACCCATCTATACTGTACAGTGGAAGTGACATAAATCCAGCACTGTCACATGATGTTTCTCTGAACAACTGGGTCTCTTAGCAAGAGAGTTGCAAGCCCCAATTGTGGTTCTTAAGTGAGGATTGCCTGTAATTTTGTTTCTTAAAAAATTGATGCTATAGTTCATATTTTCTTGATTCACAATCCTCTTCTTTAAAGAGTTTTTGTTCTCAAGTCTAAGAACCATGAACATTAGTAGGAAAGGCTCTCTGTTCAGAGAAACTATTCATATGCATCAGATTTAGCAGAACTTAAGATGACAATAATGTATCACAAGTGAGGCCCCACACAAATTAAAAACTCTGACTTCTAGAATATAGAGAAAGTAGAACAAATGGTGTTCCATAATTGCTGGATCTACAATATTAACAACAGAATAAAATGTATTCATTATAGTTGCAATATTTCACTAGAGGTTACATTAATATCCACATATTATGACATTAAAGTGCATTTACATGAGAGCTGAGGCAAAAAGTGACTTAATTTGTCTCAAAATTATCACAAGTATCCTACTCTTACAAAGCAATACACTGATAAGACTTAATCACACTTGCAGCTGACAAATTCTATGCACAGCTATGCCTATCGCATACAAAAACTTTGTTCTGAAGCTTCACCTCTTCACCACAGACATTGTGTGGCAGCATAGCTTTGAGAATGTAGAGGTATGACTGTCACGTGGTGATAGTTCAAGAGAGTTGTGTTAAAACAACAAAAAGTATTGTGCATACTTTCAATAGAGTAGCATAGAACAAAACTGATGTGTAGAAATCTTGGTAATAATCAACTTAGTGTACCAAACCTAAGCTGTCCTCTCCCTATCAAACAGGGATGAAAAACTTATACCTCTCTGTGCCAACCCCCAACATAAGTTCCCAGCTTTTTGAATGATTTGTGATGTTGGCTGGGGCAGTGAGAAAGACATGTTCTCACCCTTCTTAGACCAGGGTTCCCAAATTCTTCAACTCATTAACTTCTTCATGAAATTCCAGATTCATCAACTCTCAAACATTTAGTAAATGAAAATAATAAATGCTGCCTTAACTGTAATAATAATAATGGATAATCCCATCAATGCTTGGGATTGATATTGAGCATTTTGGGGAGCCCTGTCCTAGATAACGAGTTAAAATTTTCAGCAGCAAGTATGTATTTGAAAGAAACAAGGTCAGTTTGTTCCTAATAAAATTCTGTTTCACTGTTCCAGTATATTTGGTTTAACTATTACTCCAACTGGATAAAAACCCGTATTTAAATATTACAGTATGGATTTTAACATATTTTTAAAAATCTTTTAACACAAAGCCCATATTGATTCTTTGATTACTACAGCAAATCCAGGCACAAAGATCCAGTGCTATGTGCATGAAAATATTACAAGCCATAGAAATCTCATTCACTTGGGGGGATGTGAATTCCTTCCACACAGGTGGATCAGCAGCACCTTCTCAAATAGGGCCACTGGCCATAGAAGGGAAGCATGTGTTCAGCAGATACAGGTCAAGGTGTTTGCTGCAGCTCATTTTTATTTGCAAATGCAAATAGGTGCCACTGCATTTATAACTCTGCATATCATGCTCACAAAGACCTATTTCCATAAATGTTTTTTTAAAAACGCTGAAAGAGTAAGAGATTGTACAATCATAAACTATAGTTTGGCAGTTTGTAAGTTACAGCAGGTATATGATAAAAATAAATGCTGAAAATTGCTCCACTTAATCATTCCAATTTTTTTATTCCTCAAAGTTTGCAAACAATTTTGTAAAATTAATCTCACTTTCTTGTTATACATAGATTTGTCTAGTACTTTTTTATGTGAGGACTCTGGCCCCAGAGAATGAGTGCTGGACTATACAGAGAGTAAGAAAGTGCACTTTATTTAAGAACAGTAACAAAAAAGTGCACTGTCTTTTGCCTCAGAAATTTTAGGAAACTGAAATGTGATGCTTATTCTGTCTTAAAGTAATTGTCTAAATACTTGTATTTATCTTCCTTCCATTGTAGCTATGATTTCTAAAACACTGAAATTTCCAAACAAAGTACCTTTGTATCTCTAAGAAATCACAATTGATTGACATTTTGAACAGGAGATATAATTTTGCCATATCAATTTGAGAGTTAAATTTCACAATTCTAATTGTTCAAAATTATCAGTTTGGTAAAACCAAAGTATAGGCTTCACCTTTGATGCAGTTTAACATATTCTTGCCACCCATCTTTCTGTCCCCTTGCCTTGTTTTCTAACACACTAATCAGTCTTCCTGAATGTTCTCCAGATGTAGAGATTTGAATTCCTAGAATTCCTGAATTGTTTGAGTAGCAGCAGTCCTTCCTACTTTTTGACAATGAGAATTTGAAACATGTCAAAGCAGCTAATCTTTAGAACTTTGTTGCCTCCTACACATCAATCAGTTAATCTTCCTATAGGAACAGCAGTTAATTTCACATGATTAGCTAATAATACAGAATATACCATGGCAGGTATAGAATCACTCCCTGCAATGCCCTCTTGCAGAAAATCCAGTACATGTATGGACTTATAACCTCTCTAGTCATTCACAGAAATCATTGTGATGAAGTTCATAATGTCACACCATCATAAATCCTAGATAACTTACAGGAAAAAGCAAGACTACTGAGTTCTTAAGCAGATGTAGTTGCACTATGCTGCTGGGCTTTCCAATAACGACATTTCAAGAAAACAAAAATAAGATTGAAAGACTTGAGACTCACACCTTTTAAATTGGATTTAATTCAATTAGCGTGGAGGTAGACACTGCATATTCATTTCTTACGAGATCCCTGTTTATGAAAAAAGGGCACAGTAGTAACATTTTGCTTTTGTTGAACAAGGAAATTGATCTATAGTTTGATTGATTTGTTGGATTCTTCTTTGAAAAAATTTTCTGAGGTCAAGTTGCACTTGAAATTACTCTTTGAAAACACTGCAATAAGTCCTAAAACTGAAATAACATTTTACTACTTTGAACCTTGCTCTCCATGTCTCAGAGTAAGGAGGTCAGGGAGTGATGGCAAATGCTAATGTATATGCCCTAATTTAACACCTTATGTTGATTGTCAAGATTTAAATACAGTACAATGGAATTTGTTTGATGACATAATTTCAGCATTTTAGCATAATCAATGTTGCTCTATAAGCTGCTAATACTGAAAAATCATCTTTTATTTCATAAGGTAGGTAAATTTATATTTTAATTCTGGGTATTCTAAACAAATTTTAATCCAAATTCAATATTGTAATTCTGCCAGGCTTTGACCATATGTCCTCACTACTAAATAAAAATTGAAGTTTCTATCAAAAGTAATACCATGAGATAGTAGATTTCATCTTTGGGTTAAATATTATGAGAGAAATTGGCTAGAGCTATCAGTATTTTCTGCTTAGTATCTTAGCATTATTTTAAATACTTTTCAGACAAGTAATTTATCTTTGATAATCATACTGGGAATAAGAATTTAGATCTGAGATCCAAGTTGAAAAGAAATATAACGAGGAATTACTGTACACCCAAATTGTCTGCAAGTACAGAAACTGGCAAAATTTGATCACTAATTGTTTCCAGTGCTCCCAAGTAAACATGAAGATATTAGCACAATTTTTTCCTGACGTTAGTGAACTTGTAAACCAACTTTTTCCAATTTGGTATCCTCCAGTTGCGTGGAGATTAGAGTTTTCAGAAGTGACTGTATTGACTCCAGATACTGGGAGCCATAATTGCAGTACTTTTGAAGATCAATAGTGTTGAAAAGAGGTTTCCCCTCAGAGATGGATTCTTTCACATATGTGTGATAGGCTGGAATGGCGGGCAGCATACTGTTCTCCAGATAATGAGACCAGCTATTTTGTGGCCATATTGACTGGGGTTAAAAGATGTTAGAATGAAAATTGTTGTAGGACTGGAAATACCCACTTCTACTGCAGGATATGGGGCAAGAATACTTTTGCTGAGTTGCTATCCCTGCCTATTTAGCATGAGTATAATACTGAGTGGGCCAAGCAATCCCAATCCTGGAGTACCTGTAACCCTTATCTAAATCACAGCAGGGATCTTATATTGCATCTGACAATAAATGGGATCCAGTATATGGTTCAAGTAACACATAAACTCCTTAAATTATTTGTCTAGAGAAAGTGATTTGTTTAGGATTAAGAACCAACTGTACTCTGGAAATTCTTTGAAAGACTCAAATATCCACTAGATGGTAGCAAAGAGATTCAAAAACCTACCAGCTCTTTAGGTAGCATATGGAATTTTGCAGCTTATCTATGGAATACAACAATTAGCCTCTGAAGTCACTAGGCTATATTAAAGAACTGTTCAAAAGAGCAAGAAAAGTACATCTTCACAGGGAGAAATGGACAATCAACATATTAACATGAACTATAACTATCAACTTGCTTCCACTGGTATCCTTCAGAGTAGAGGGATATCATGAATTAAACTTATTTTATCTGCTTGTGGAGAAATCTCAGCCACTCCTGGCCCCAAATGCAACACTATATGGCCAGTTTCCATAACTCCTCCCAAACAGTAATTTCTGCCATCTGACTGTCTCAAGTCATATCACTATAAGCCATACAAACAGTAGGCATAAGTTGTAGTGTGGATGCTTCCTAGATGTAAGAACCCCTACTTCCTTTCTCCTATATTATTTAAGTCATCAAAACTGCCAATTCCATTAATCCCTTGTGGTTTATATAATGCACATGACAAAATGTTTAGAAAAGTTTTTCTACATTGTAAAAATCTGGTGAGACAAAAGGATATATATTCCCCTGCTACTAAACAAATGTTGAGGGTTAACGTAACTGTATGTACCCACCTGCTATTTCCAGGACTACTTCCTGTGTCACAGAAAGTTTTGCAAGTCATTTATGTAAGGCATGTTCATAAGAGTCTGCAGTTAAAGTTAAAGATCAACAAGCAAATAAAGAGACCAGATAACTCCTCAGTCCATTGTCCAATGAGAACTAATCATAATTCATTCTATTTTGACCCCGTTTGAGAATAGCTGTTAAGATTTTTCCCAGGAAGCATCACAATAACTTTATGCACGTATAAACTTTAAAAGATGATGAAAACAATAAAAATACATACAAATACATTATCAAAACAAAAGTTATTGAAAAATCAGCGTCATATAGGATTAGAATAGGGCTGAGCCAACTGATCTCTTGGTAAGCTACTCCCTTTAAATCAGACAGAGTCATGGAAGATACACTGAGATTTTATAGATACAAAAAATAAGTATGTCATCCACATTACAGGAACATTTATGCATTCTTTTTTCTAGATAAAATACATCCATCCAAGAGAATGTTTTTTGGTAGTGCAAAGCAGGATCCCTATATATGTTTAGAAGACCATTGGTTAGTTTACAGCAATAGTTATGCCCAAGCAAATTAACATGACAATCAATTCTCCTTTTAAAACAGGGAGAATTTTTTTTAACATAGTCAACTTTCAAGAAGTGATTTCATGAATTTGTTGACTTCTAGTTCCCAAACAAAATGGCCCAATCCTAAGCAAAGCTTATTACCAAAATAAATACAAGTATTAAAAATGTCTGAATCTCTCTCTAAATGTTTGGCATTCATTTCTTGTCAACTCACACACATGTTTCTGGGTTGGTTACAATTTTCGTGTTTTGTTCATCTTTCAGAAAGCGTTCTACTTCAATAGAGTCCACTTTGGATTCTCCAGGTTGTTGACTTAACCCTTCTCTTTCAGCATGATCATCTTTTGTATGTGTTTCCACAGGTTTTTTGATACAGAAGACATTTCCTAAAGCCAACACCACAGAGGAGGTGAGGACTTCAATACCAGCCAAAAGAAAAACGTATCTATATTTGTGAGTCGCATCCAGCAGTTTGCCTGAAATAGAAAATGCATACCTTTAATTTCAGCCAGATTCAGACTTATTGTATTTTTAATCATTTTAGAAAGCTGAAGTGAGTAAGTTTGGGAAAAATACTTGTTGGGTATTTTCATCATATAATTTAAGTAAAATGGTTAATGAGAGTGAGAGGGATAAAGAAGTAATGATGGCAGCATGAACCTAACTTTGCAAATTGAAATACATCAACTTGAAACTTTCCTTTAGAATAGATTGCAATATAAAATAGTACATCCCAGAAAGAGATGAATATTTGTGCTCTCTTTGGGCAAAGAGAAGTATTTCTTTAAATTTTGCCATTTAGCTTTCCCTTCTTCATTTTCAGTACCTTATATAAAAGACTTATTTGAATAGGCTGCACATAGTTGCAAATACTTTGTCCACACATTCTGTCGCCTGCTTCTCTCTCTGCTTTTGCATCTGCTGTAGTATGTTTGAAAATGGTATTTTCCTTGTTTCAGTCGTATAATTTAGAATAGAACAGAAGCTGTGGAGAGCTACTTCATTTAATCCATCTAGATTGCCTACTATTTAGTTCTAATAGGAGATGGAACCATTCTATCCATAGCTTGCCACTTTTTTGTTCTTTTGTTTGTTCTTTACTTTGAGGCTTGGACTGAAAACAGTTCCCTGTGTGTCTTGGTATTCCATCTCTAAGGTAAATGCTCCTGCTTTTGGTCTTCAATTATGTTAATCTGAATCCACGATAATAGAATAGCAAATAGACCTCTAATTTCCAGACAACACCAGGGAAAATAGAAAAGTGGGGGTAACATAGCAATACAAACAAAACACATGGGGGTTTACAGTTCTTATTCCTCCCCTTAGTAAGTGTTCATCTTTTTTTTCCTCTTTCTATAAAATGGAACAATTAACATTGTTAATTAACCAAATAGAGTACTTACCTGCTGAAGGTGGGCCAATTAGAACAGCCACTGCTTCAGCCAAAAGAACTAAGCCAATGGCACTTGAAAACTTTTGTGTACCAACAATAGCCATGAGAACTTCAAACTGAAGAGCACCAACCATTCCATAGGAAATGCCAAAGAAAATGCAAAAGACTACCAGACCAGCATAATTAGAGGACATGGAGCCCATGAGATCAGTAAAACCATTAAAAAACATTGCAAAACTAAAGAAGTAAACACAGCGGGGTCTAACCCACTTCAAGCCGGCCAGTATTCCACAAAGAGGCCGAGCAAAAATATCCACAAAGCCAAGAATTGTCAGAAGAAAAGCTGATTTGGTATCCTCATACTTCAGATCCTTAGCATAGCTCACTACAAAAACTGGAGGCACAAATAAGCCTAGCACCATAATGGATGCAGCCACTGTATAGATCAGAAAGCCCTTATCGTTGAAAACAGTGAAATCCAATAGCCTTTTTCCCTTGAATTTTTCCTCAGTTGATTTGGAAGTTTCTGGGGTTTTTGGACTTTCCAAAGGTCTCATCAGAGCTCCACAAACACAGCAGTTCAAAAGCAATCCTCCCAAGATGAGAAATCCGCCTCGCCATCCATATTCATGCTGCAGAACTTGCCCCAGGGGGGAAAGAGCACAGAGAAACACAGGGCTTCCTGCTGCAGCCAACCCATTAGCCAAAGGCCGCTTTTTGCTAAAGTAGCGATTTAGCATAATAAGGGAAGGCTGGAAGTTAAGGGCCAGTCCCAGTCCTGAAAAAGAACAAAGGTCACAATTTAAAACACCAACCAGGTTCAGTGTGTAAAACAGGAGTTGACATAGGTAAAACTGAAAAGGAGGTGCAGGAAATCAGTTTTCCTCCCTAGGATATAAAAAAGGCCAGAAATGTTATACTCATCTGTAATTGTGAATTGAAATTGAATTGAAATATGGGCAGAAGAAGATAGGGAGCAGCCAATATTGAACAAGGTTTTTCACATTAGTGTTTAAGAATTAATCATTTGTTTTTTATGAAAATGGTTGTAATGTTAAGTTCTTTCTGTGCCTGTCTTAAATAAAAGCATTTTAATTTAGGAAAAAAATCCATCCTATATACAGTGGTACCTCACAAGACGTGAAACTCGCAGGACGAGCAAAAAAATTAATCAAATTTATTCTGCTAGATGAGCTGCGACTCACAAGACGAGAAAACTTCGTGCCATACCTTGCGTGTCATCAGTAAACACGCTCTGTATTTCCCGTTCAGGCAGCAACTCCACACAAGAGTTCTGCTGATGCGGCAAGCGCGTGCGCACGTTCTGCCAACTCTACCGTGTGCTTTATTCCATTGTTGCAGACAGCAACCCCGCGCAAGAGTTCTGCTGATGCAGCAAGCATGCGCGTGTGTGTTTTGCCTGTGCTGCCACATGGCGGCAGGTCAAAGTTCCTGATCGCAATGAGCACTGCATGATGAGCTCACTTGGGAAATCTCACAACCAAGTTCTCCTCTCTCACTGCGTAAACAGCGTAAATTAAATGACAGACATTCGAGATAAAACTCCTGAGACTTCAGACTCCCGATTCAATCTCCAGGCAGTCCCCTACCCCTCC
>JANHZU010005266.1:49565-71137 GCA_032468055.1 Acrochordus granulatus | reverse complement strand
CCTTCCTTCCCTCTCCCTCCTTCCCTCCCTCCCTTTTCCTTCCTTCCTTCCACCCTCCCTCCCTTCCTCAGAATGAAGTTCAGCCTATGGATTCAGCCCTCCACAACAGTCCCACTTTCTCACGTGGCCGCTTGGGAAAATTAATTGCAGACCCCTGATTAGATGGTTCTGGCAGGCGACGTAAGTGGCAGTGCAAAGGATTAAATACTGTATGTCTTTCTCCCCATCTAAAAAATACATAGAGTAAGTTAGGTTTACTGTGAACAGAAAATTTTAAAACTTCTCAAGGCAAAGGAAAATTTAATTGTGAGAGCTGCATGCTAATTTGCATTGAAGATGATGTTGCACAGAAAAAATTGTTCAGAAGGCAATGGTTTTTTTTTGCCATACAGACATACACACTTCTGTGATTTTTATTGAGATAAATAACTTCCTGAGCTCACTAAATGTCCAGGAGGTACTTCTAGCACTTGAAAAAAATATGTATACTTCCCTAAGTCTTTTCTTTGTTTTGCTAAGGGTCTTAAAGTTCTTAAACTGAAGGACTTTGATCCCCACAACTTCCGAATGCTTCATAATTATTCACTGAGTACACTTCTTGACTATCCACAACTGACTTGGAAACAGAAATGAAAATCCATTTGGTCAAGTGACACTTAACTACTCCTTTAAAAAATGGCTTTGAAAAGGAGAAGGAAACAAAGGGACTTCTCGGACGCCAGTTTTGCTCTCGTGAATACTAGCTTCAGTTGCAGAAGTACATGAAAGTCAAGGCTCAAAGTCTGCACATTGTGAGAAATTCTAGTTGTTTTAAACCACAATGGCTGGACTTACCTATTAATGCTAAACCATCATCTGTACTGTAGTTTTAAAAATGGCTCATACATCATGTTTACTCGAAAATGTAAGGATATGTATTCTGGATTCATACAATGGGGAAACAAATTCAAGGTAAGAGATTTATTCAATGTATATTGAATTTAATAAATGAGATTGAATGTTTGGGCAGTAGAATCCTGCTCAATCTGTTTTTATTAGGACAGATATTTTTTTATTATTTGATTTATATCTCCCCTTTATTGCTTTTACAAACAGCTCAAGGTGGCAAACATATCTAGTACTCCTTCCTCCTCCTATTTCCCCCACAATAACCCTGTGAGGTGGGTTGGGCTGAGAGAGAGAGAGCGACTGCCCAAAGTCACTCAGCTGGCTTTCATCCCTAAGGCAGGACTAGAACTCACCGTCTCCTGATGATAAGCCAAAGTCACCCAGCCAGTTTTCATGCCTAAGGAGTGACTAGAACTCACAATCTCCTAGTTTCTAGGCTGGTGCTTTAACCACTACACCAAACTGGCTAGGTCCCAAATATGTTCCTGCTTCATTCCAATTCTAACTTCCACCCAAAGGAGATGCTGTGATTGAAGGACAAATGACAGATGCTACCCTTAATTCCTCATTGGCCGGGCCAATAAAAAAAGTGCACACGTATCATCATGGGTGTTGATCACCATGGAGCGGTGGATCCAGTCCTGTTCATCCGCTCTAACCTTCTTCTGGAGAGCCACACCGCGCACCATCTCACAATCTTGTCCACGTTGACCGCAGCTGTACCCGAAAAGTTCCAGGTTCCCCATCCTGAGCTCAACCTGCCAGGGCCATTAAAAGGCGGCCAAAAGATGACAAGAGAAGCAGAAGACAAATGATTAATGGACTATTTCTTTTGTTAAGAATAACTGAAACAAGCGAGGGAGATGCTGAGAAATCACTTTAAAACCACAGCTCCATAATCCTCAAACTTAGAGCAACGGTGCCTATCCAGCTGTTTAGTGTAAAGTTCCCCGTTTGACCTGATCATGGCGATTACTTCACCATCCTAGAGAGCATAAGTGCTTAATTGCAGAACTGTTGACACAGGAAAGAGCTCGGTCTAGCCTGTGGTGGATAATGGGGAGAGTTCCTGCTTTCTTCCCATCCTGTTATCCCAGCGTTCCCTTTAAACGCTGGCGATGCATTTTCAGTGGCATCTGGGATCTTTCTCCAGCCTACCGAATTGGGAGGTGTGTATGACTCAAGCACATTGCAGCGTACGACTCCCTCTCGTTTTAAAGTAATTTGGTCCCCACCCCCAAACTGTGGCTAGGACATTTTAGTACCCCAGGTAAACTCTTTCTTTGCTTATAGTATTCGCCCGATTCTGCCTCTTTTTCACTGATTGGAACCTGGACCCAGTTCCTTATGGAAGTGTGTAAATGTAACACATGCTTGCAGTTAATTGATCAGCTACTTGTAATTTGTGATGTGCATCTTTAGACCAACCTCCACCCAATTTAAATCAGTCTAGCTACGCTACACAATTGTTAGCATTTGTTGATCCGAACAGGTACCGTGTTTTGTGCCTTTGAGTCATCGTTGACTCCTGACTACTGCCTGGACAAGCCCCTGCTGTTTTTCTTGGCAAGATTTCAGAAGTGGTTTGCCAATGCCTCCTTCCTAGGGTTGAGAGACAGTGACTGGCCCAAGGTCAGTGTCAAGTGTTTAAGGCAGGACTAGACCTCCCAGCCTCCTGGTGATCGGCCCAAGGTCGCCCAGCCAGCTTTCATGCCTAAATCAGGACTCGAACTCTCGATCTCCCCATTTCTAGACTGGTGCTTTTAACCAATATATCAAACTGGCAAAGAAAAACTATTACCAGACCTTATAATAACAGATTACTATAGGTAATTTATCAATGTGGGTAATGATGGAGCCTTTAAAGGCAAACTGGAAGCTTCAGAATACTAACTTTGCTGCTGAACTTCAGAACTTCTGGAAGAGGGCAGGTGTGTCGTAGTATTATCTTCGCAATTCATTCTCGTGCAAATTGATTTTAACACACGGATGAAAGTGTGGAGGGGCTGCTTTTCACCTGGATCTTAGCTGTGAAGGAGTAAAAGACTACAGCTGAGGTCACAGCTGACTTAGGACCATTGTATCATTTAGGTTAAGAAGGGATAAAGAATATTTGTAAGCAACCATTAAGGATAGTAGAAGAGACCCATGGTTTAAAGCCACCCAATCTGATTCCAGCATGCAATTAAACTTATAGTACGTATATAAATAGTGGTGACTAATCTTGGCAACTCAAAGATTAATTCCTCAGCCAGGTGGAATTCTGGGAATTGAAGTCCACACGTCTTTTGAGTTGCTAAGGTTGGACACTCCAGCTTTAAACTTAGCAGGCTCTGAGCCTCACAATACTCATTCCCTAGGTTTAAGGAGGCAGGTGTTTTTTCTACATTGGGTAATTTTTGGCTCTTTCCAAACATGTCAACAGAAAACTCATACAAGATGTAGACAAACATTAATTTTAATTTTGACACGTATTTAATTCAGGGAGTCTCTCCACTGCAAATACACTTGAATCTAGTCTGACAAACAGAGGTAATAGGAAGTACCCCACACTTAAGAATCCATGGGCATGTCTTACACACTGGATTGGGTGCATCTATATACAGCTAATCTGGACCCATCCAATTCATGTTGTAGCAGTCCTTCATAAAAGGCGGCAAACCATCCCAATTAGCTAAATGAGTAATAGCATCTTAGATAATTAAACAAATACCAATGTACTTGTTCAAAGCTAGTTCAAATTGACTGAGTTGGGTTCTATTTTCTTTCCAGAGACAGCTAACTTGAGCCAATTCCATCCATTTTGGAAAGCAGTCAAAGTGTCACTTGGTGGTTATGAGCTTTCAAGGACTTTACAAGTCTCAAAGAGAAATACATGATGCAAAGAATTAAAAGCAAAAAAAAAGATTAATTGCTGTCTGCTGCTCATTGGAGTAGTTTTGTTGGGAAGAAAAAGCAGAAAGAAGTTATACCATAGAATGCCCGTATAACATCGACAGTGCCAAAATTTCCTTTAAATGAATAAAAAACACGCAGAAATTAAACTTATAGCTATCCAGGAATGTAAAGTCTTATTCTACTCTCCAGATTATTCACCTTTATAAGAAGAGGTTATTTCTTCTCATACAGAATTACTTTGCAATTCCTCCAGGTTCTGAAACTGATACTATTTTATTGTGTAGCTCAATAGGTCTGGAAAATTCATTATAGAGTCACTGGTTTCTACTGCAATTTCATTTATTGGGCTTTCTTCAACAGTTCCTGGATCAGTCCAATGGCAATGGATCATATGAGATCATGCCTAGGAGATCTCTTTACAGTCACATTATGAATTACTGCGTTGAGGTACTAGCTATTTCAACTGCTCCATAGACTGAAGTCATTACTCGAGTTCTTTGAGTTGTCTTCACTGAAGAATCAGGGATCAAAAATTCCAACAGGATGTCTATGAGGCAGTAAACAATGTGCCTGAGAAAAAAGAAACATTTTTTAGACAATGTGGCAGGAGATTCCAAGTACAAATATTCAAGTGTTTGATATTCTTAATACTCTAGTGTTAGAAATGACTTAATGGTGTGTTTTATTGAATAAAATCAAGGACACCTCTCTTATCATGATGCTTAAATCCATGTAGTCTGTGTAGTCCTTGGTGCTCTCTGAGCTTTGTCTTGTAGACATTTCATTACCAAACTAGGTAACACTACCAAAGCACTAATGATGTTACCTAGTTTGGTAATGAAACATCTGCAGGAACACACCTAAGCTCAGAAAGCACCAAGGACTCCACAGTTCAACCCAGAGCCACAAATACTCTCTTCCATTCGTCTATGTAGTTTTCTTGGTGCCAACTTGGAGGTTGACACTGCTTTCTTCCACAACATTTGTCTTTCTGAGTTGGCTTCCTATCCAAGGACTAAATAGATCCCAACCTTCTTTGCTTTTTCAAGACCAGCCAAAGCCTGCTAGACACTGCCAATTGTTTATATTAGCCCCACTAGTCTCAGGCCCAAACAGGTGTTAAGAGGCGTTAACCCGTCATTTTTACAGCTAGCATCAAACTGGGGAAGGGAATTTTACAGTCTCACTTTATTGAGATTGATTGGAAGCATTATGGCAAAAGAACTTGCTAGTGGGAGAAAAAAAATTGAATGACTTAAATCGCAAGTCCTCCCTTTGTAAGTCGTACTTACTGTATTACACAGATATTTTTTTATTGGCCAAGCATGGTTATACACGCAAGGAATTTGACTTGGTACAGCAACTCTCAATATATTTGCAAGACAACAGTATAAATAGTAACATAAGCAAATAACCATTTAGGTATACCTAACTGGTAAACCTAGTATTCCACTTTATCTCTCAAGAGCATGTGCTACAGGTAGTCCTCAACTTATGACCATTTGTTTAATAACCATTCAAAATTGCAATGGCACTGAAAAAAAGTGACTTACAATTGGTCCTTGATCAAAATCTAGGCACTTGGCAACCAGCATGGATTTTACAACTATCCCAATTGGCCTCCAATAAGCAAAGTCAAAGTTGGATTTGCTTAATGACTGGGGCAAAAAAAGTGTAAAATCCAGAGAGACTCTCTAACGACAGTATGGCTAAGTGATGAACATTCCAATGCAAATTGTGGTTATAAGTTGAAGACCATCTGTATTTTATTCAATGGCTCTACCCACTGTAGATACTGACTCCTTTATCTGTCCTGATACCATGGCCAAATTACCTGTTGATGCTCGGATGCTGCATGGATTCAAGGACAAGGCTCCAGCTCTGTTGACATTTATTGGTACCTAGGAATTCTTGGAGTGACTCTGTGGGAATCAGAGACTAGTATGAATTTGCAAGAAAGAAAATGGTAACAATATAAAATGTTACAGGGCATATTTAGGGAAACATCAGTTTTAACATCAGTGATTAATTCTGCTTTCTCCAGAGGAGAGCTCGTATTATGGAACAAGCTGTACTTTGTTTATTTAGGGTTTTAGGAGGAGATTCAAAACATAAATTTTTCACCAGTCCTTTCAATGTTTTGGAACATTAATGTTTTATATTGGTTTCTTGTGATTTTCTTTTTATGTTTTTAAGGAGCCTATGGTGTGTACAGTGTGTCTTTTCAACATACAAACAACAGTTTAACAATTAACAAATTAAAACAATTGTTTTAAATTAAAACAATTTAAAAAATGTTTAGAGCTGAAGAAATTGAGAAGACATTTGTATACTCCTGTAGCTCCTCAAGCCAACAGCTGTTAGCTTTTGATGGGCACGATTATGATTTATTATTATTAGCATGCTGGATGAAAAAAAATGGTGAAGACAAAATGTAGCCAAGACAGCTCCATTTGGGATCAAATTTACATGCTTGGGGATGACAGATTTCTTACTACTACGTTCAGCTCTTTGAGACTGTGTACATCAGAAAAGGGACTCCAGAAGACTAAAACTAACCTTTGTTGAGATAGCTCTATTAAAGTTTATTATTTTTAATTATCTTGCAAATCTGGTAATGGTTTCCTTCCTCTCCTCCTCAGGAAGCAGCCGAATTGAGTCTCTTCCTAATATTACATCCTTTCCCAAGGATCAAGGAAGGGCTTTAGGATTGTCCTTCAAGGTGAGCCCGTGATTCTCTACAGGAGGAAACCCTCTAAGTCTGGTCCTCACTCACCAGGCAGTATTGTCATCAGGATCTGCATGGCCTGCTTCTTAGTGGCAGCCTTCTGCTCTTCTGTCCTGAGTGGTTTGGGGGTTTCGGGCAAGATTCCACCAGGCCAAATGGATTCCTGGAGCAGCCGAAGATATTGCACCCAATATTGGGTGCAGGTCAAGTTGTCTACTTGGACTTCAACCCATCTGTAGGAGGAAAAATACGAAAAAGGGAAAAGAATTGTAGGAATGAGTGGATGCTTCTGATTCTGATGACAAGAATCAGAACCTGTAGAATGACTGTCTTTGGCACAACTGCTGTTTGGAACACCCACACCCCAGCAACTGTTTTCAGTATGTCTCCCTACTCTCCCCTGATGCATTAGGCTAGAACAGATGCTTCTGTGCTTGATAACAGGCATATCACAGATAGTAAACAAACCCAAAAGAACACCACGGATGAGCCAGACGTAGCAGGACTGAATTTAGAGGTGCTTGAGAAAGTATTTTCAGAACACACCAGTCAAGCAAAAATAATCTAATTGTGCCTATAAAAAAGAACAGCAATCCCCCCTTCCCAAACCATGTCTCATCCTTCAAAAGCCAACATGACCACTGGATCTGAGCTATTTGGAACCAGATGCCATTGAAATAAAAAGGGCAGAAAAGTGAAGTCTTGTATTTCTAATGGCATGCCATCCACCCATCCGTCTGTTCCTCCATCCATCCATTTGTATACCCTAAATCTACCAGATTAAGTTGGTGAAGGTATGCTAGAACAGATAGCAGAGACAATAAATGGAATCTCAGTCTTGGGGAAAGAGGAACACAAAAAGGAGACTCAAAGAAGTCCACCTTGATTCTGCATGGTATGAAAGATGAACAGAGGGAAGCTCTGTCAGGCTTTCAAGATTACCTGTTACTATACTGCATCAACAGACTGGAGTTCCCCAATTTTTGCAGTGTTTTTTTCCTGTTCTTGACAGGCCAACAATACCTTGTTCTCATATACTTAACCCATTCTGTGACTTTCTTCCTTTTCCTCCTTGCATAGTTTAAAACCAGAGTCACAGGTAAAATTCTGAGTGTGGATCTGAATACTAGTGGAAGATTTTCAAATCAAATCTTTATTATGGTCATTGACCAGTAAGGAGGAGTCAATTAAAAAGCATAGAAGTTACATCAGAGTCTAAAAAACATATGAGAAGCTAGCTTATTAAAAAACTAGAGTCTAAATGAAGAGATAGGAGCATTCGATAGGTATAGAGGAAGGATTAATTTTTCTCTCCATAAAGTGCTTCCTCTGCAGACAGTGGATTTTTCAAACACTCCCCCTGGTACAAATGTCAGCCTCAAAAGTCAGAGAATATTCCATGGCCATTAACCACAATCAGAACCTTACTGGATCATTTTAGGCTCAATCTGTTTTTAGAGCTGACCAATGACTGACCAAAACTGTAATCTTTGTTAATGTTCCTCTAAAGATTTCATTGGACTTCTGTAAACAACAGGGTTTCTCCAAGATTGCTAATATGTCTTTTCATTGAACATGGACAGGCAATATAGATAGTCCTCAACTTACGATCATTTGTTTTGGGCTGTTCAAACAAATGGCAGTGCTGAAAAAAGTGTCTTACGCCTGTCCTCCCATTTATGATTGTCAGTATCCCTGCAGTCATGTGATTGTAATCTGGGCACTTGGCAACCAGCATGTATTTACAATGGTTGCAGCATTCTGGGTCACATGATTGCCACATGTGATTTTCCCAGCCGGCTTCCAAAGTCACATGTGAACAAATTCAACGGGGGAAACCGGATTCCCTTACCGACTGTATGATTGGCTTAATAACCATGGCAAAGAGCTTGTAACATCAGTTATGACTCACTTAAGGACCAAAGTGCTTAGCAATGCAAGTTCCAGTCCCAACTGTGATTGTAAGGTGAGGACTCTCTGTATGCTGCTTGGATTACAAAACAGCTATGGTTCCACAGGGAATGACGACAACTCTCATTTCTATAAAACCTTTTAAAACTTCACTTTCTTTGCATTTCTCTTCCTTTGCATTTGTTTCATTAAGCAATGGCATCCCTCCATGTTAGTTTCCTGATATTAATTCCTGCCTTTTCACTTGTGCTGGAAACACTGGGACCTAAGAGTAATGTGCAGAGTAATAAAACTAGCTGAACAAGTTGCAAAGTAGTATGCTAGGGAGATAAAATACAACCCCACCCCAATTAAGCTGCCGATAAATCAGCACACACGAAGCACACTGAACTTTTCAAGACAGCCAGCCAAGACTCAAAAGAGAACTGCCCAATATTTTACGTGAAGTGTTCTTCTGTCCTGTAAAAGTTTAGTGATATAAACCATGAACAATATGTCCCGTACCCCTGGCTGGAAGACAGGGCATAGGAGTGTTTGTTTGGCAGACCTTCAACTTTTTCTGACCCCAGGAGTGGGAGAGAAATGTGTTAAATTTGTGATGGCTTTTGCCAGCTTACATCTGGAAGAAGTAATCCGAGCCTTAAGCCTGATTCCACTTTTTCCTTAGGTTAAAGAAAAGCCGGAGCCAAAGGCAATTTACCCCAATGTGTAAAGGCATCTAGAATGCATTCTTGCAAAACAGGATGATAAGATAGGTGAGGAGCTAAGGAACCCTGGGCCCTCCACATGTTTTGAGATTCATCAGCCATAGGTTGGCAGTAGGTTGCTATGGTAAGTGTTTAATAATACAAGAGAGATCCTTATCTTAGATCATCCATCAAGCACCAAAGACCAGGCCCAGGCAGTGAGATTTAAGCTAACAGATTTATTAGGTCTTGCATTATTCACAAGAATCTGCCCAACTGATAGTAGAACACCTGCAGCTATAAGGTCCAATGGCCCCCAGGAAGGACTGGGTCTACTCTGCTTGAGGCTATGCAGAGACTTGAGACTGGTTCCAAGCTTCACACCTCCACCTGGCTCAGCCCTTCTTTCTCCCATATCATCTTTGACTCATAGGAGTCTTATGAAGCAAACTTACAGTCTCAGGATGACCATAAACTATTTGCACCTAAGCTTAGTCTCCATTAGGAAGAACTGATCTCCTGGCTTAATGTGGTCAATCAGCAGCCCCTCCTTTTCTGCACAGCTCCCTCTAACAACACTGCCCAATTTTGGAAGCACGCAGGGAAAATTGCTATCATGGTCTTCTGCCATTTTGTCACAGGAGATGTATGGGAACTGTGGATTTGACTCTCTGATGATACAATTCAAAATTCAGAAAAGCCCTAGGTTCTTCCATCAAAATCCATGTGCTTGGTGTAATCTAGTCCTTTCTCTTTCACCATTTAAACCATGGTGACCTTCTTGCCCATCCCCAGCCCTTCCAGATTATGCAACCCAGCTCTGTTTGCAATAGTTCAACATAACACAGACCTCATAACAACGAATCAAATTTATAATAGCAAACTTAAAACAAGTGTCCAAGGCAGATGGTTTTTGCTTATTAGGCCTTCTCTCCAAATTTAGCAAACTATGAGTGCATATGAGGCCAAGGCAACAAAGTAGTACCCTTTTAGCCACGACCCCATCATCCTACAAAGACTCTTGTAAGTTTACATTGTTTTGAAAGCTGCACAAAAGTCACTTAGAAAGGCTTTTAAATCACTTGGCTTATGTTGAGGACATTCCTTAATGTATTCGACTGACTCTGAAACTTGTGTTTTAATTTAACTGAGTGACAACCCAGATTTAATAGTTCATGGATGTTATTTTTTTAATGGCATGCGTGTGTGTATCTTAAAGACTTCTTATGAGAGTCAAGGAATGCTTCCAGTAAACTAAAGAACCACTGAGTAATTTCAAATCAAAAGCTCCGCAGAATGAAAGGCAGAGCTAAAGAAGACAGAACTAACTTCTCCTAACCCCAGCTAGCCAGAAAGGTGAACAATAACTTTTTCATTTAAGAATAAAAGTCTTCACAGATCTCTGTGAAGAATTCATTTAACCTAAGGAATTCTGTGAATTCATTCCTCTATACTACAGGGAGTCCTCAACTTACAACCACAATGGGACTAGAATTTCTGTTGCTAAGCAAGATGCGTCAGGCCAATTTTATCACTGTTGTTGGGTGAATCACTGCATTTGTTAAGTGAACCATGCAGTTGTTAAATGAATCAAGCTTCATCCATTGTATATGCTTGTTGGAAGCCGGCTTAGAAGGTTGCAAATGGCAATCACATGATCCTGGGACACTATGAATACATAATGATTGTCAAGTTCTCACATTTGGATCACATGATGGTAGGGATGCTGCTATCATTAAGTGTGAGGGCTGGTCATAAGTAACTTATTTCAGCGCTTTTGTGTTTTGAACAGTCACTAAATGAATGTAAGACAAGGACTACCTGTAGTGGCCAATTAACTTCACAGATTAGTTCACCCCACAGAGGTTTTCTTTTTGCAGCATTAGAGTCCTGTATTAGAAATTAACAGAGAGGAACTGATAAAAAGCTGCGAGTGGCATTGGGAAATCAAACGTTGCCAAACTTTGCATGAGAAGGCCACTGCTTTTGAAATACTCTTCTTTTAAAATCCCAGTGATTTCAATTAATTTAAAAAACGCATTTCAAATAACCATCGAACAAAAGCCTGCAACAAAACCTTTCACAAGCAATGAACAAATGCTATTCTAGCTGTGTTTATTTTACATTTAATTGATTTATCTGTAACAAAAAGCAGCATAACATGATTAGCTGTCAGCTTGCTTTATGGATTTTCCCCTTTCTTTCCCCCGCTATGATTGTGGACAGCACACCCACGATCCAGGTCTCTTGTATCAGGGCTAAACAAGGGAAGAGCCAACTGGCCTGTCTTGGAAAGTGAGATATGTTTGATTTTGGACCTGCCTGCTGCCAACTCCCTCCAGAAATGATTTAAGGGAAAGCAGGCAGATCAACCTCAACATGGATGTTTACAAGTGCACTACTCATCTGTCTTAAATAAGGCTCTTCCTTTTTGCTATGGTTTCACAACCCACCCCATCTGTGGCAAGCAAGAACACCTCTGGCTATTGCTGACTGTGCACCTGCCAGTGTGACGCAGGTTGTCCATAATACTGCGTAACTCAAAGTAGGGGAGCCAAGGCAGCTGTTCTTGTACACAATGCCGAGAAGACCTCCTTACCCAGAACATTAGCACTTCTGGAATAAAGGCAGAAAGTTTTTGGCCGGGACAGGCTAACTGGACAGGTTACATCTGGCACTGCACAGGAACCAGAATGACCCAGAGGAGCTCCAGTACTGACGTCCTTGGCTTGTGGTCACTGGAAGATGCAGCTGGAGGTGCCAACATCTGTAGAAACGTGAACACAAGGTGTCCAAAGTTCAGATTTCAAGAGGCTTTACCTCCTTTCACCTTCTCTTAATCTCAAGCAGAGGAGATTCTCAGAAGACAAGAACAAGGGCCTGCTTTGTGAAATCCTGGCTTTGGGGAAAGACGTTTTGGGAAAGCTCCACTCAGAGCAGGATTGCAAAACAAGATAGTTTATGGAGTTTCCTCAAACTACAGCTTGCCAGTTTAGACCTGTTGGTAAACAGGCATCTGATGTAAGCACAAAGCACGCCATTAAATGCAGTGCATGAATGACAGAAGACGTGGCTTAAATGATGGAAAGTGCTGGATCTCCATATTTCATTTATAACAACATGGGCAACTGGCATTGTCCAAAGTCCTTTTTTTAAAAAAATCCACACAGCTTGCTAAATTACAGGTTAAGCTTTGTGATCATGTCCCTTTCTTAGATTAAATCATGCCCCTCAGAGGTCCCAGCCTCCAGAGACCTGGACAATGACTAAAAAGAGTCCAAGGACTCTCTGCACCTTGCATGCTTAGTTTGGTTTAAGAAATGAGCAAGAGAAGGAAGGGATGACCTTTCTATTTACAAGGACTTAAAATCTAATCAGGGGCACGGTGGCATGAGCTGTTAAGATGCTGGGCTTGTCGGCTGGAAGGTTGGCAGTCCGAGTTCGAGACCCAGCGCTGTCATGCAACAGGGTGAGCTCCCATTACTTGCTCCAGCTTCTGCCAACCTAGCAGTTCAAAAGCATGTAAAAATGCACATAGATAAACAGGTACCACCTCAGTGGGGAGGAACAGTGTCCATGCACCTTGGCATATAGTCTTTGGACAAATGCTGGATCTTCGGCTAGGAAACGGAGATGAGCACCAGCCTCTGGAGTCAGACACAACTGGAAGGGGAGACCTTTACCTTTAGAACGTAATCATGAAAGCAACAGCCAAGACATTAAGGTTCCTTCAATGTTTACAAGTCAATCTTGATTCTTCCTCAAGGAAGATACCCTCAAAACCCAGACCTAGACACACCAATATGGTGGAAAACTGGACACCCTGATGGAATATAACAAAAAAAATGGAAGTCCATAGGTTATGGAACTCATGTATCTTCCCTTTTGCTTCACAGACTGCAAACCTACTTACTAGGACATAACATTTCTTGAAAGCAGTGAGACTTGTTCCAGAGCAAGTGTGCAGACGATCATACCCTTCAGCATGGAGACACCACCTTCCCTCCCCTCTGGTTTCAGTGCAAAAAGTTTCCTACTCATATTCTCATTCAGCAAGTATCAGCAGGCTACTGACCCTGCCTTCCTCAGCACAGTTCCTGGACTGAGAGCTAATTAAACTGGCCACCCAACTTGGCTTAACCAGCCCCACCAGTCTTCCCCCCACCCTGAAACAATCTGAGACTCAGCAAGGAGTTTGGGGGGGAGGTTACAGTTGGACAGGGTGGAGCAGCCACCATGACGATGTAGTAGTTGTCATGGTAACTGGGAGCCCAATTGTCCTCAGTGACTTTATCTCAGTGGGAAATGACCTCCATTGTGGCAAGGCCAAAGAACGGATTACAGAGGTGCTGGGAATGAACAGCTGCAAAGGAAAGAGCATGAATGGAGTAGCTGGGGAGGGGAAGAACATGGGATGGAGGGGTGCCCAACCCAACCTCTTAGGTCTGATGAAATTACTGGAGGACACAAACTTGGCCCAATCTTGAGAAACTGGTCTAAACAATTTGTGCAAAAAAAATGAGATAAACATGGGTGGCTGATACATTGAGAGATGTTGCACCAACTGAGCTAGTTTCATTTGCGCACAGGTTAGATCAGCAATATGACCCAAAGGTGAGACATGGGTAAAGTTACCTCTGTTAACATGCACCTGCAATTTAAACCTTACCCTCTTGCACTGGTAGCTTCACTATGTCAACAATGACATAGGAACAATAACTGCAGCTCTCTTCACTTAAACAACCTGGTATCAGATCTGTCCATGCCCCGCTCCCAAAAAAACCCAGAAAGATGGTCCATTGCATTTTTGGGAGAGAGGAAGAATTGCAAAAAATATGAATTTGGAGTTCCCTATTTTTGATGACAGCAACCTCTGGAATTCTTTCACAATGGCTTCTGAATTTTTTTTATAATAAATTATATATCCGAAGTTCTTGAACATTGCTGTGCCTATTTAACTGGTTTTGACCCACCTTTCTGAGAAGAAACCTAATAAAGGAAAAGGTGATGATAAAAAAGAAAGCTAAAGAGAAAAGAGAAGGAAAAAGACAAGTGTGGTTCTCTCCGTCCAACCTCTCTGCTACTTTTTATATAGCCTTCATTGAATTTTCTAGTTAATGAGACGTCCTTAATAGGAAAAAATCATTGCCAACTCTAAATATTTGCCCTGATACTAATGAGCTTTCAATGAATTACAGTTAATGCCAATTGCCATTTGTAGAACATCAACTGCAATCTTGCACAGGGACCAAACTATAGTAGAGGGAATAAGTCCAATATGGCAGATGGTTGGATTTTGCTAGCCATCTTGGAAAGCTGTTGTTCAGTTCCCTTTGTACATTTTTGGGATGTAGTTGGACTTATAAGCGACTATAGCATCACCTATGTCAAAACCAAAACAGGTAAGTATGCAGAATCTGAGAACTCAGGTTCATATGCAGCAGCCAACAATGTTGCAATGAGCTTCCAGACAATGCCAGAAACTGAAATGTATGAAAACGGGAGAAAATACAAAAATTACTATTCTGTAACTATAAAATAGTCTTAATAACTATATTTAAGTTGAATTCCACATAAATGAAATGGAATCTAAATTGGCAATATACCTGGTCTTTTTTACAACTTCTGGAGTATACTTCTGGCAAGCCACTCAAGGACCACAAGTGGCCCCCAGCCCAGAAACAGCTGTGCTCCCCTCTTTATCCCAAATCCACAGCTTGCAGTTATTTCTAAACCCTCTTCTTTCCTTCCTTCCGGAAAGTCTCAGTGCTGCACTATTGTGATTTAGACTATCTGCCTTAGCATCAGCAACAATCTTGAACAAATGGTTCTCGGTTTCCTGCCAATTATCTGCAGAATGCATGCCTATAATCTAATAAAAATTACTCTATAAAATTACAGTGTAACTTGACACAGTTCCCTCCTAGCAATCCACTTAATTATTAAGAGCAAGTAAATGGGACTGATTTATTAAGCCACATTCAATCTGAATACTATCGTATGGTTTGGATCAATCGACCTAACACTTTCCACCTGCAAGAAACATGCAAGCCAAATCCCGAAATTGTAAGCTTCTCCTTGAAAGTAGCAAAGCTCCTTGGAAACCATCCGTTTTGGCTCATCGACTTTGGGTTTTTACGTCAGATATAATGTTCCCTTCCACATTCGTCTTGCAGAGTTCCAACACTGGAACTATTTTATTTCCTGTTCTGATGATTGTATCAAGAAGGAATCCCTGCCTGTCACACCTTAAATCAAGAGAAGAGAATATGTGTAGCTCAGTATTGAACCGTGGGGTCCTTGGTGATCTCTGAACTTGGTTGTTTTCTTGCAGATGTTTTATTACCCAACTAGGTAACACTGGCAATGCTAGCACCTTATCACCTAGCACTGATAATGTTACCTAGTTGGGTAGTGAAACATCTGCAATAAAACCACCAAGTTCAGAGAACCCCTGGGTCAACTTTCACTAACCCAGTACACTTTGAAGGTGCTGAAACACATCTGCCTAGAACATTTCTATCTATCTTGAACCAGATCTACCTACCTAGAACAACTGCTAAAGCATCATTACTATAACAGCATGAGATCAGTATTCTGATGTAACTACAACCCCAACCCATCTTTGAATTACATACCTAATCTTTTCAGCAAGACCGCGAGAGCAATCCTCTAAGATATTCTTCTTATAAGATACAAAGCTAATATTAGGTTAGCAGTCTCTCCTACACTGTCCCCACCCCAACTTTCCTATTTCATTAACCTGTAATGCAAAGTAATCAAAAGTTCTACCCTTTATAAATCCTTTAGGACAATGTTTCCCCAGCCTTGGCCACCTTAAGGTGTGTGAACTTAAACTCCCAGAATTCTCCAGCCAGCATGAAGTCACACATCTTAAAATGGCCAAGGTTGAGAAACACTGTTGTAGGATATCAAGCATCTTCGGCATTTGTTCCATGAATCCTTGCAATCCCCTCTGAATATGAGAAATTATAGCTCACTGCAAGTTCCTGTGTTGAAAACAAGTCTGGGCAATACTAAAAGGAAAGAACCATTTTTTTTTCTTCCTGGGAAGAATGTAGCTGATGGTATATAACAGCAGCTCACTTGGAAAGCTACATTTGTGCTCACTCTCTTGTCTGAGTTGCACTGCTGATACATATGCCAACTTGTCCTGATTTAAAACCAACAGGACTAGCTGCGCCCTCTCATGTCTACAAACACAAATTTCTACGTCAATGGAAAACAACAGACTAAAATCATTTTGACTTCTTCCCCAGAAGTCTGGACAATTGTCTTAATTTCTTTTATGAACCATGCAAATTCTACCTCCTGAAGCATGAAGATCTAAAATGGCCAACTGCTGTCCACTGACTTGGAAATAATACCTTCCTAATTGCCTAAAATGCAAGAGCAGTTAAATTCAGGTACTGCACTCAGTAGCCTTAATTTTATTTGGGGTGCTGGTCATACTTCTTTTGTGGCCTACAGGAACGACATTATGGATCCTAGCTCAGATGCTGCCCTTTAGAAGATGCCAGGGATGACATATGCCGAGGTAAAATAAAAGGTTGGGACCAGTCATTCTCCCTGGTACATTAGTTCAGTGCACTGAGATACATCTTTGGGATTGGTAACCTGAAGTATAATTGTTAGGAGAGACTATTATTTTCTGAACACAAGTGCCTGCTGGAAGAACCAGCTTCTTTGCAAGATGATTCCCTTTCCCCACTGATTAATAACAGATTTAAAGGTGAAAATGGTAATTTTTACAAGGAGGTCTATAAAAAGAAGATGTAGTCATGGATGGTTGTAGGCAATGTAATATCCAGACCTGTTTTATTGCTCTCTGGGAGGGTGGAGGGAAGAGATGGGCCCTGTGTGTAAGCCAACAATGACAACTTTGTCTGCAAAGCTATGCACCCATGTCACATCACATCAAATGATCTGGGAGAAGCAAGACCAATTCAGCCCCTGGATCAAATGGTGCTCAGCTTCCTATCTCAAGTTAAGGATGTTTCAGGTTTATTTTAAATCTTCTTTGGAAATGGACACTGACCCTTTCAAAGCTCCCATTCCTGACTCCTCCCTGCCAAAGGGGCTTCTCTGCTTGAATCCTGCTCAGATTTCCAAGTGCAGACAGCTAGGATGTGACCAGAAATATTCTCTTTATCTCTGGATTAACAGTTTGCATAGTTCCAGGAGCTCAGATGTCACTTGGAAAAGGGACAAGCAAAAAGATGTTGCGTATTAAAAAATGGAGCCCAAATTGGAATAGCTCAGAACTGGATCCAAGAGACATATCCACACTGGCACCATCCAGATATGCTGGACTACAATCCCCATCATTCTCAGTCAACATGATTCCAGGATAGGGGAGATTGAGGTATTCTGCTTAAGAAGAAAACACTGTGTTTTCCCTTTTATTATGTTTTTTTGCACGGTCTTTATTTTTTTGACTTGGTTTCAGACAGAACTAGTATCAATGCCACTCACATTAATGTAAGTGTTAAACACAGGTATGCCAATTGCCTCTTGTTTGCAAGCAGAAATGAAAGCTAATCACCTAAAAGAAATTTGCATAAAGAGATCAGTGTGAATCCGAGACCTCTGCAAGGAGGAAGAGATAACTGTCTGCTTTTAATTCTGGAAGCTATTAAAGCATCCCTGGGAATGTCATGTTCCAGAGGGAAGCAAAATATTCTGGACTTCTCTAAAAATTATCTTCCAAGATCAGCACATTTTATATACTCCTAAAAGTCTACACACTGAAGGTAGAAAGTACCATGATGGACACTGACTCTTGCAAAACGATGATAGCACCTTAAGACTTTATGGACATCACCATATCTATTCATTCTTCTCCATCTTGGAACTGGCAATGGAGACACTCCTGTCTGTCATTCTCATGGCTGCACCAAAAAAGTTAAGATGAAAAATGAAAAAATTGAAGAGTGTTGGCCTACATTCAAACCTTCATTTATTTTCATACTTCCATAAGTAACAGCACCCTCTCCCTCTCCTGCCTAGTTCTCAATCATGAATGAGATGATGAACAAAATCCCCAAGTATGGGATTAATTCTAGCTGTTCCGGAATTTTTTTGCTTTCAGGAAGTCTATTTTAAATGACAAGTTCTCAGCAGTGATTGCCTCCTCAGACTGAGAAGATGCCTAGCCAAAAGATAGAGATTTACTTTCGTAGAAGTCAAAGTCTGTGATTCTCAGCTCCCAACCCTGCTTCCTGCCATCAAACAAGCAGTGTCTTGTTTCTCACAGGCTTACACATTCTCTTGTCCTGTGCCTCTTCCTTCCAAATCATATCTCACCATTCTGTCAGATGGAACTTTTAACCTTTCCTCAAAAGACATCAGGTTGGTTCCCTTGGGAAACCTGGAACCTGCAGATCTGCTTTTGTTGTTGGAGCTGACCTGCTGTGTTTTGGAGCAGATTCCTACAATGTTATTTTCTCCTTGTGCACACACCAACTGATGCATTGCTGTTATTCCTTTTTTGGTGCTATCCCATTTCCTAGAATAAAGGAATTGGAAAGTATCACAAGAGGCCTCTAGCCAAGCTTTCTGCAATGTGTAAGAATACCAATTAAGCCTTCTTAGAAAAATGACTGTCCAGCCTTTCTCAAAAACCTCCAAGAACTGCAAACCTATCTACCTGCCAAAGAGCAGAATTTTAGGGCAGAACACCAAGAGGAATGGCAGACACCTCATTTGTGGCTGCCGGGACCTATATTTTTATCTCACAGCTGACACAGAGCATTATACAAAGTGCCTGAAATGATTGGCATGCTTACTGCTTGCTCACCTGATGGAGTCCAAATGCCTTTAATAGCCAGAAAATGCTTTGGCTTGTCTTTTGCAAACAAGTACCAAAAATCCTGATATGCCTTCCTCAAAGGCCTAGATTTTTTACTAATGACAGCAGTGGGCAAAGATCTTAATCTATGCACAGACAGACATTCATTCCTGACATTCCATCAAACTGCAGTGTGACCCAGAAACAGAAGCCAGCACGAAGTCATGCAGATGTAAGAGATGGGAGGACTTTGGTTTGGTTTTTAATAGCTTCAATCTTCCACAGACTTAGTGCATATCATCAGAGTGTTTCCTGCAATAGCTACTCTCATGCTAAAAAGTAAAGAGGTACAGTAAACATTCCAAGAGGAAAGAGCTGGTCCCCTTCTTCCACCACTCCTCTTCTAAAAAGAGGCATTTTGCTCGCAATGATGGCAGAATGTCCAGTTTGGACGAAACGGGATTGTTTACAGATCGAGCAGAGAGCCCACCCAAGCTGAAAATCTTTTTTTAGCTTCAAATGATCTCACTTCTTGGCCGGCTGCTCCAACCATCTCTTTACCAGTATTAGCCACCAAAAAAAGGACTGCTCTGTTACGTAAGGGGACAGGCCTGCCTTTTCAGAGAAGAGGATACGCCTTCCTTCCTTAGCAAGACCTTTTTCGGTCATCTGCTTTTTCTCTCCTGGACGTTGCCACAGAATCAGATCATTGGGAGAGATTTAGAACAAGCTCCATCAGCCAGTTGGTTTTCCCAGCCATGAAAATGAAGCTTAAAGCCACCGTGTCACTGGCGGGGAGATTTTAAGGTGAAGGACATCCTTGTTTGACAGACGTTGAATGGCCAACTTTTTGAGTGGATTTTCTATATGCAAAGGGGAAATAAAGAACTAGTTCTTTACAAATTCCTTCTTGCTAGGAGTTTTTACAAGAAGTTGTTCCAACTCTGTCATCCTAGCTGGCACACAAACCTATTGTAACTTGGTTATAAATCTATTTTCTCATAATCTTCTGCAGTCTTTGAGTGAAAAGATCCAGGACAGCATTTGCTTTCTTAATATCTGACATTATTGCCAGGACCTTGAATTCAAGACATTTTATAAAGAACAGCAATAAAGAAAAGTAGCAACAATATGACTGCTACTAGAATATGGCCAAATAAACCAAGCCAAGATGCTTGATACTTGTTATGATTCCTTCAGGGAAAAGAGATGCTTCTGTTAAGCTCTAGCCATGCACTATGGAACTCATCGTGCCAAAAGGAAAGTTGAGTTCAGTTGTTGGTAAAGCCAAATCTAGAGTGTTTTCCTGGAAGGATCACAAAACTGCTTTACCACTGTCTTCTTCCAAGATGTCCTTTTGCCTTATCAGGACAGCCTTTGCACTTTGCTCAGTTGAGATCAGCTAGAATCTTTTCTCAAATTGGATAGGGAGGGGGGTATAGAATTAATCTGAAAAGAATGATTAAATCTAAGCTAAATGACATATACCTAGTTACATATGATTTTTTGAAGGACATAGGAAAGTGATTTTCAGGAGTTGCCAACAGTCAAACTTGTCTATTAGTTTGCTCAATAATGCTCTCTGTGATCATTACTCCTCCCATATAGTCTATGTTGGCCCAACAAAGTGAAAAAAGTAGAATGCAGTACAGTTGACCATCTTCCCTCATCAATTATCATTAAGTAACTGACATGCATACTTCTTGTGAATCCCTGATTTATTTCCAACTGTGCTGTGTTGTACCTAACCATAACTAAATTTGGACGGGAGAATTTGCTCAAAAGACCAGAAAGATAGAGAGACCTGATTACCCCACTTTTTGTCTGAGTCCAGAGAGACTCATTCCATAGTAAATCTAGATTTCCAGGCCCTATCAGCTGAACCTGTTTTAAATTCATCCCTTTCTTTTTAGAAAGTTTAATTCATAAGATAGGAAGAACAGGAATCAGCAGCTAGGATTCTATCATTTCTTGAAAGTTCACACCATAGACATTCTGAAGGCCCAGTGAATACAATCCAAAATTTTGCAAACTGCTGTGAAGCAGTAGAGCAACAGGTTAAGTTTGCTTTAGAGAGCCAACAATGGCAGAGATTTAAGCTTCCCCATTGCTTTCTGCCCTATAACCATCTTGCCCTACTGAGATTCTTTTACCCCATGCCTAAGAAAAAGAAACAAGATGTCTATGAATATTCCAATTAATCCAGGTCATGATAAGGAGTAAAAATTGCAAAAATTTGCAAAGTTTCTTAAAAAGGCAACTGGGTTTTAATTACAAGATGATACTGGAAATGTTTCACCTTCTATCTGGAAGGCTTTTTCAATCCATCTAAAAATGAAAAAGAATGGTCAAAAAATATGTACATTTCTAAAAAGGGGGGTGGGGGAAGATGAGAATACATAGTAAGGTGTATTCATTATTCAGGGTGTTTAACAGGGTGAAACAGTGTTATATCATTTGCCAAAAAAGAACTATGCAGGAGGCTCTGTATTGTAGATGTGCTAAAAGGTAATCAAGCTTTATTGTCCAACATCTCTGTTTATTTTGCTATGTGAAAACCCACTGCCTCCTGCATTCTTTTCCCCAAACCCCTCCCTTCTGTTAGAAACTTAACACCCTGTTTAAACTGCTGTATGTAACCCTGCTATGT
>JANHZU010005266.1:0-19515 GCA_032468055.1 Acrochordus granulatus | reverse complement strand
GGGAGGGAGGGAAGGGTCATTACCTAGATGATTCACTAACATTTTTTATCTTGCAAAACTAAGTGCATTAAATGAACAGGATGGCAGCTCTGGGTAACTGGAATCTATTGTCAACTAAGCTCTGAATTCATCCTCACATAGAGATCTCAGAAAATGGTCTTCTGAAATGTGGCATCTTATGGGCAGAGAATTCAGTACCAGGGGAGCCATTTCACTTAATGTCTTTGGGAGGATATAGAAATTATACAAGAATTCCCATATTTTTTTCCCTTCCCTAAGGTTTTTATTTCACTTCAGATGGCAGCAGCATCTATGTTGGGCACATGGCTGTTATTTTGTAGAAGTCTTGGAGAAATTATCTTTGAAAGGCTGCATTCATCATATTTTCTGCCCTTACATTGATGTATTGACTATCAAATGATCAGGGCTCACACAACCACATGCACATATATCCGTGCGTGCACACACACACACAAAATCCCTAACCAACCCTATGTTGTCTGAATGTAGTTGATGAAGTTTTTAAAGAAGAACCCAATAGGATCAGGTGAGAGGCCCATCAAGTTTCACAAGCTGCATCACGCACAGTATCCAACTGAGATAATTTGGGGAACTCGAAGTCTAGACCAGGGGTGCCCAACTTTGGCAACTTTTAGATGTGTTGACTTCAACTCCCAAAATTCCTCAACCAGCATAATCCACATATCTTAAAGCTGCCATGGTTGGACATCCCTGGTCTATACTGAAAGGTGATAGTCCCTTTCCAGTGTTATTCCCAGAAGCAATAGTTATACTGCCTATGATCTTGAAGATAGTAAACAGCCATCAATATTAATAGGCAATGCTAATAATTTATCATCTGAGAGTCTTCGGATTTCAGCAGCACATAAATTTAATAAATAAATAAATAGATTTTGTCCTGATCTGTCCAGTCCCTATTAAGAACATCTAAATTAACTTTTATGATCAAAATTTCTGGTGAATTCCTCATTTTACTGATGTAATTTTTTTTCCTTCTTCCTTTTCTTGGCTCTGAAATTCTCTGCATTAATATCAATGGATAATCTTAAATTTTAGCATTGTGTGAGGGGAGCAAAATGTCATTCTTGATGCCATGTCACGCATGATCTTCTATGGTTCATATTTTTGTCTCAAACTAAAGAGCTTAGTTTTGTACAGTCATTTCTCATTCCCTTACTGATTGGATTGCTCTTTTTTGGCATATTTTTGAGCTCTATAATAGCTTTCTTAGGGAATGGTGATCAAAACTATAAACAGAATGCCAAGGCTTCCTCTCATCATAAGTTGGTACCAGAGCATTATTATACTAGTATTTCTATTTTGAATTATCTTCCTAATTATTTCAAACATGCAATCTGGCTTTTTTTTATATTATGCCAATGTTTGGATCTTCCTGAGTTTAAATCACATACTTTTGTTTCTAAATTAGAACTGCCAGTTCTTTTTTTATTGATAGCAAGAATCTACATAGCAAGCAGTCACAGCAAACTTTCTCTCTTCTAGCCACAAGAAGGCATATTGACATTGCCTTGCTTGGGGATTCAAAAAAGGTGCCCGCTCTCCCGCCGCTCTCCCTCCCTCCCTCCCTTCTTCCCTCCCTCTTTCTTCCCTACCTTCCTACTTTCGTTCTATGACCACAAGATGGTGGGCCTGAAATTGTAAGGGTTTACAAGATATGGACCTGAAATGGGACCAGCACTATTGTAGACCCCTCCTTTTAAAATGTCCCTTCCAAAATTTTCATTTCCTGTCACAATTCTTCCCACTGCCACCCCAAGTTTGCTGAGTATACCAAGAAATGAATAATATTGTGACCCAGTTATAATCTAACATTGCTCTCTTTCTTCCATGCTATGATGGAAGCTGCATGGAGCCAAGAACTTTGTATACTAAAAAGATTCATCTCCATGGAAAAAAATGAAAGGTAATATACATATATTCTTCTTTTTCCTGACCTTTCTACCAAGGATATTCAGAAAAGATTCATGCTGTCCAGAATTCTAATTGGTCTTTTCTTGTGACCTTTACAGTAACAATCTTTAAGTTTTTCTTGAACTCTTATAGCCTTTGTTTACCATTTCCAGTTGTATTAATAGAACACTACTAGTATTGTACAAACCCAATGATACCCAGTAGCAGCCCAATCTATGCTCCTATAGCTCATAATCGGGCTAGGGTAGGAGTCCCTCTGGCTATTATGAATTGTGAGATTTCAACCTCCATGTCCCAGGTGAATGATTTCATGACATTTTTTTATTGCAAGTTTGTTTTAGTTTATCTCATGCCCAGATCATACTAGTGGTCACATGTTAGTGGATGTCACCATAAGGCATTAACTGAAGATGGAGGGCACTGTTATCAGCCTTTTGCAATGGTCAGATCATTTCATTGTTTATAAGGATATTGTTGGCACATCTGACTTTGGTAGATGTGGGAACCTAATGGACCCCTTGGATTGACTGAAAATGCTTGGAGGTCTTTCTTGAAAACATGTAGGTAGTTCTACCACATACCTTGTCAAGCTCTTAAACTTGAAGATGACAAGGGCATTGGATGAGATTGCTCCTGAGTAACCCCTCTCTGATTACATGTCCTAAGAGTAAGAACAATTGGGGATGTTATAAAGTATATTTTACATCTATGGACTCCCTTCTTTCTCCTATTTTTAATTGGTTTTGACAAAAACTTTGCGATGAAATTGAAAGCTTACCCTTACCATCAAAAATTAAAGTCCAGCTGACAAGATTTTCAAGCCTCCAGATATATCCAGGAGTCCTCCTGGTTTACCAAAGAGCTTCGGGAGAAATAACAGAAGAGAGGCCAAGAGTAGTGGTGGCCATAAAAAAAGAGTGAATGTGACTGAACACAATTGCCTACCTATACAATGACTATAAGAATGGCAAATTTCTGCAAGCTGGAGAGCTGTTAATAGGTAATTGATCTGGCTCTATGCCAGGTCCAATGTTGGCTCTGGATGGGATTGCATCCCTCTGAATAAAGAGCTTGTGACTTGGATAGCTCATGGTTCCTGCTTAATCAGCAGATGAAGACCATAGTCAAGGGAGCCTTTACCTAATTTCATCTGTTGCAGCAACTGCAGCCTTTTCTGGACTTAGAAAGTGACTTATGCCCTTATCCCCATGTGATAAAAGCATTGCAATGCACTTTACAAGAGGCTGCTTTAGAAAATGCTCAGAAACTCCAGCTGACAGATGGAGCAGTGAGACTAATGGAGGTAGGTAGGTTTAGTAACATAAGATGGTACTTTAATCACTGCTTTGGTTATCATTAGGTTCCCAGTCCAATTCAGAATGCTGATGTTCACCTATAAAACTGCACATGGCTTGGCAACTGTGTGCTTCAGCACCATTTCTTCCTGAACAGTTCCTATCTGAGAAAGGATGCTCAAAGTCCCCACCCTACATGAGTTGAAGAGGATGGAGGTCTGGAAGTGATTCCTCTTGATGGTGGATTTCACATTATGAACAATTCACTTCCTAATAACTAGGGGATCTCCAACAATTAGCTTTATTCAAGGCTAATAAAACTATCTTGTGCTCTCAAGGTTTTGGGGAGGTTATTTTAAGTTTGGGCTGCTTTTTATTTTTATTTTCCTTAGATAACATTTTATTTTATTTTTTATAGGGTGTTTGGTTTCTTGGTGGTTGAGGATTGTTTTCTTTTATTATGTGGTTTTTATTCTTCACATGAACTACCTTAAGGTTTTGGAAGCAGGTGCGTATAAATGTTTATATAACAAATAATCAATACATCTTCATTTCACTTAAGAATCTAAGCATCAGCTCAGGTTTCAGCCTCCTGCCAAGGTGGTTCTATAGAATGGTTCCAGAAATTCTTGGACAATCACTTTTCAACCTCATGACTTCATATAAAGGCACAACTAATATCACCTTCAGGGTTTCTTAGTCTTTGTTTTTCTTTTCCGTATGCCAAAACTGTAGAAATCATACACTCTTGTGTAATCTGGCAGATATGGAAAAATCCTTCCTGGCTCCCGGCAGTATCGGTGTATCAGTTAATGTTTGTGGTAACTCAAAGATGAGATGAGTAGAGAATTTATGTTGTTTGTCCCAGTAAAGGCTTAATTAATATGATTAGCCATTAGTGGAAATAGTTCTAATCTAAAATCCTATACCTGTTATGTTGACTAGGGGTGACGGGTTGTGTCTATGAAGGGGGAGCAGGTGTGATGGACTATATAGTGAAGTGACAGAAAGAGGGAGCGCATTCCAAGGAAGAAGGTGAGACAAGAGGCAGCACATCCCGCAGCTGGTTCAGAGGCAGAAGAAGAGAGTAAGGATAGCCACTGCTTAGAATCTCCAGGCACATATGCATTGTGGTTAGTGTAATATAGATTTAGTCTGGCAAGGTTCTGTCTATAGGATATGAGCATATAAAGAACAGAACTTTGACTGGATTGTTCTGTGTCATTCTTGGACTGGGCCTGACACTAGGAGACTTCCACTATATCATCCAGGAATATCATTCCTTACCCACTACATGTCTGTAGCACCAGAACTTATATGACCGTGTAAATTCAAAGAGGTTGGATTACTTTTGTTAAAATTATGTTTTGCACAAGTACAACCATACATGATACCTTTGTAGTTTCTTCTCCTGCTACTCTATTTTGCTGTAGAATGGACTTTACCTTTTTTCCATCTATAGTACTTTCATGAACAAAGGTGAAAACAGTTGAAATATGCACCCGCTGCTCCAACAAATTAATTTGTCCATTTGAATTCAAAACATCAACATTTCCATAGACATTTTCACTGTGAAAGAAAATCAAGGATTTTCAAGATAAGTTGCCATCTCTCTGTACCTTTTGAGAAGTTCAGATATGAAATATGTTGTAGTTAATTGTCAAAATCCTAGCAAATAATAAAACACTATTGCTTGTGGTCTACTACATATCACCAGGTACTAAATAAATACTTTGCATATTAGTGATCAAATACTGTGAAATATTAAGCTATATAACTTTTTGGCTATTAAATATTGGCCTATATATCAACTACCCAATACAACACATTGAAATAAAATACTGTTACCGGTTGGTTGATTAGCTTGAGGTAATAATGTGGCAGTCAGAGAGCCAGAGTGAAAATATACAATCTGTGCCCAATGTTTGTTAAAAGCCAGCTTAGAACAAACAGCATTTGGAGCAAGAGCTGCTATTATATTGTCATACTTCTTCCAAAGTCACATTCTGTGTGCAGGGGGTGCCCATTATTACTGTAAAATGTATCAGTCCCTTTAATGTCACACAGTGCCCCTGGGCTTGAAAGAAAGGTTTATAGTGTCAAAAGTAGATGATTCTTCATTTACCCATGTTTCAGACAAGATGCTAAGGCATTAATAAACAACTTGGATAGTCTGGAAGACTTGACCATGGGGGGTGGAGAGAGAGGTAGAACAGGATTTAAATAACCTATGAAAGCCCATCTATATTCTTTAGACATCTCTGTTTGCAGCGTGATCTCTAACATTGGATGCCTCGAGCAATGCATAGTTGCCATAACAACTAACAAACTAATTAGTCAAAGAGAGAAGGAAAAAGGGTCCAAAGAACAAATGAAAATAAGGAGGAAAGAAAAAAACAACTTTTATTTTTTTTTCTATCAGAAATTGCCATTAGGGAAAATATAGCCTAGGTATAAATTTGGATGTTTCTGCAGAGTAAAAAAAAAGATTATGGTGATTTTAGGAGATTGATTTCAAGAGATTTACTCATAACTCAGGGCCATTCAGCTGATCATCTCTTATTGCTAGGCTGAGATTTGAAATTATTCACTTAATTTGTGGGAAAAGAAATTCCTCAACAATTTCTCAAAGGTAGGACATCTTGGTAAAGACTTCAGCTTGGCTAATGAAAAAAAATCTCACTGTGGGAGGAGTTTCTTTGGAATTCAACTGAAATATAAAAACAAGAGGAAGTGCTGGATATTGGTGATTTATTGAATGGCATGCTAGTGAGTCATTCAAACAATGAGCTGCAAAGTCCCTCATGAATTCTGCCAGCCAGTCCAACCATTGCATAGGTAACTTACTTTCTGTTATAATAATTAGTTCTTGCACATATATCCCATCTTTTCTTTTCTGTAAGGCAGTTCACTTGTTTGAGAAATGCAGAAGCTTTTTTGGACTGAGAACTGAACTTGGTGTTTAAAAGGGGTGAGCTGGATCTTGCCTTCCCAGAAGTCCCTGGGGGAAGAACAAAGAAGAGCAAAAAGGGCCTTTGATTAAATTTAAACTACGTTAGTAAGTCTAACCTATTTAATAATCTTTCTCTTCTCCCAAATCCAAAATTATAACTGATTATTATTCTTGAAAGGAATTTAGCATTGGGCCAAATGCATGGTGTAGCTCAAGTCATATAGGGTTAGCATTTCTAATGCCAATGTCATATTTGAGCTCATTGTTCCTGGTGCTCAATGAACATGAGTTAACTTGGTGTTGGAGTTGGCATTTTGCATTTCTATATAATTTTGGAATGAGGCGATACCACAAGGGTTGCGCATATGTGAATTACAAAGATGGCAGAACAGGAAAAGCAAAAGGTAAACTTATTTGATCTTATCTACATAAAATGGGACCTTTTGCCAAGTCCTCAACTTCAAAACTTTGGACCTATCTTCCCCAGGGTGCTAACACACTCAGCGACTTACAAATAGCATTTTTTTTAAACAAGCCAATGGTACATCATTTGTTCAACTTCGTCTCTGCCTCCTGACTCACAGTTTTGGTTTGTAGGCCAAGATAGTCCCTTGCTGATAAAACTAGCAAAATACCTAGAATATATACTGGGAGAAACAACACACAACAACCCTGATCTCTGCTAATACTCCTTATACATAAACGGTCTCTTTGTCTCCAGTCTTAGGTTGCTGTTGTTGTCATTATTTTAATCATTAATGTCACTCATCCAGGCTGTGCACTCATCACTCATCCAGGCCAAGCGTTGTCAATATTCTTGCACCCTTGTAGAAAAGGATTCATTTTTGTGGAGTCAAAGAATCTGTTGACTTTAGCCTGACACTGAAATCAAGAGTGAATAGTTGGTTTTCTGTTGGGCAGTCTAATCAGTTCAAAGGGGTGTGAGGCAAGCAGTTTTAGTTGACCTCCTAACCTCAAGGTCAGTGTTATTAACCCCTTGGGAGATTCAAATAACTGGACTTTCTCCAGTGCACTGTTTCTTTTGACCTATATGTGTCAGTAGAGCTTCAATCAACTCTCCCTAATCATAAGCTCAACCATTCCTCCTGGGAAGAATGTGACAGCTTACATGAAACTACATGGAAACCCTGAGAAAACAGGAAGGAAGGACAGCTTAGTGATACAGATTTGGAAAAAGGAGTTATTAGGAAGTTACTTATCACTATAGGGACATTGCTGGAAGGATATACTGTATGTGGTTTTCCATTTCACTAAACTAACCTAAAATGGGATTGGATAATTTGAGACCCAACATTTGGTTGGGGACACGACATTCCTCTTGTCTTACTTTATCATATTTCAGTACTGTTGTTGTTTCACAAAAATGGCACACTGGAAAAAGGGTTGTTCTTGTAATTTGCCTATAACAAGGTGTGCAAAATATATTGGCTTATGCCTTTTTATGCCAGGTATAAAACACATGTGAAAAGGCAAAGCTACAACTCGGCCTCCTGATCTCCCCTCCCCTCTCCTCCCCTCCCCTCTGGAACTTCCAAATTATGCTGCTAACTTTTGATACCAAAATGGCTGAATTTCAGCTGTGGTGATGGGAATGGAAATGTTGGTTGTCCAGAAGGATCCTGCCTCCATACCCACCCTTAAGTATGAAAAACAAGCAACAAATGAAGTTAAATTCAGTCAGTTTGCAGCCAAATGTTAGTATTGGCAACTCAGGGAGCTAGGGTCTATGGAAGAGTTGGAAGTAGCCTACTTATATGCCACACAATAACATTTCAAATGGTTCCTTCTACCAATTTGGGCATAACTCATGATGTGCATAAGATGATGATGTAATAAAAGTGCATATTCCACAATTTGCAGCTGATCATGTACAGGAAGTATCTCAATATTTCAGAAGACTGCTAGATCAAGTTTTTATCAAGATTCTGACAAAAGTTTATTCTTGCAAACCTACCCAAATCCCTCAAAGCTCTTCTTCAGTTTCACAAATGGGGCAGCTGCAAAGGCTAAAGGCTTAAATTCTTCCTGGTTGGCCAAAAGAAGAAGAAGGTCAGCTCATCAACATGAAGTTCAACTCTACCAGGCTGGCAGAGCCAGGCAGTTACCTCAGGCAGCAGATGCTGCCTGACAGTGGCTATGAGGTCAGCAGTGTCCATTCCCTTTTGTTGAAAAATGGAGCTCTCTGGGCAATGTGGCCAACTTGAGTACACTAAATTGCAGAGGGAGCCATTTAATCACTGGTTGGCGATCCACCACTGGTAATTAGATAGCATCTCCCATCTGGTTATTTAGGTAGAATAGGAATTGGACATTTGCTATGGAACTACAGAGCTTGAAGAAGACAATTTTAACCAGATCCTTCCCAGATGAGAAGCTAAAAATTGTCCTGTTAATAATACACCAGCTGGCATTAACAATGTATGATGGTCAGATATTTTTGATGCGATTTACTATTTTAAAATCACTTGATGGGAGGGAGAAGGGAGTGATCCCATGTGAAAAAGGAAGGCTTCATCTGTCTTTCCCAGTACATTGCAGTCCTGATGTTAATCATATCAATACAGTTGGAATAAATGAAAAAAAAAACAAAAACAACCCAAGTCTGTAACTGACTGCCAGCTTTGCTATCAGTGTAATGTGTAGTTAAGCCCCCAGGCTGTAGCTCTGTGTATATTTTGGGGAACAGTAAATCCCACTGAAGACATCACGATTTCTAAATAGGACTGTGCTCTGCAAATACTGTATGTCTTTTTTGGGGGGAGGGGGACCTGTGCGGATGGCTCTTGGGCATTCTCCAGCTTTTCAGTGCTTTGGGGAGAGTTTTTCAGGGACATTTTCCCCTACTTCATCATGTGGACAGAAGTAATTCTTCAAGATTTCTTTGCTGATATGGTTTATTCTGAATGCCTCTGCGGCTTTTCTTCTTCTTCTTAAGAATCTGTTTCTGCTATTATACATGGTATTGGCTGAGGAGCCATCTCCATTCTGGAGATTTGTGGGTGAGGGAAAAAGGGAAGATTTTTCCCCCTTAGGGGAAAATATTTGGAGCATATTTTTCCCCAGAGAATGAGAAAGACCAAGGTAAACGACCCTGATGTTTTCTTCAAAATAAACAAAAATATGAATTTTGAGAAAACTCAGCTTAGCTTTCCTTCCTTCTCTTGTTTCTCACAAAGGATGGAAAATTCAGGGTTTTTTTTCCCACTGTTCCTTTGCCCCCAGTCTGGGAAAAAAATGTAAAAAGAAAGAATTATGCATCTGTTTGGTCAGCTCCCTGAGACGAGGAAGAAGGGGGGTGAAAGAGAAGTGTATTAAGCTAGCAAGCCATCACAACATCTGACAGACAATACAAAACAATAAAAAAGGAAAAAGGAAGGCTATTATAATATGCCTCACACAACAGCAAAAGAGAGCTGATACCTGTGTTTGTGCATTGGCTTGCAGAGGCAGAAAAGAACCTTTATAGGGACATGAAAGGAATTCACTGCACACATAGCCAAAAAAATCTCTCAAAAAACAACCAAAAAAACCCAAAATAAAACAACCCTAAAAGGAGAAACACAATGATGTGTATTTCAGGCTTCTGAAATGCAACAATAATACTAACGAGACAAAATAGCCTAACAGATTTAGAAGTAAGGACGGGGATGGCGGGGGGCACGTGAGAGGCAGAACCAGAAAGATATTTAATCCACAGAATTGATATAGAGAAGTGACTTCTCCTGTAGCAGAGTCACTGTCCTTTCCATAATTTTATTATTCCAAAAAAAAAAAAAAAAGAGGAATACTGTAGCTTGGTATACAGTTCTCCCTTCAGGTTTTATGGAAATGACTAAGAATTGGAAGAGGAATTGGAGGGAGGGGAGAGAAAGATGCTGTTAAGGTTTCCCCATGATTTAATCTTTATCTGGTTTGTTTTGCTTGTCCTGTGCAGGAACAAGAAAATGGACAAATCTGGCTTTTCTGAGATTATGAGAGAAGAGCCTTACCAGTCCTGGCACATATGGCATCTGTAAAGTTGGTTCCTGCCCAAGTCTCACAGTGGATTGCTAGATCAAAAGTGATTAAAGAGCATCTTCCGTAACATTAGAGGCAAGCTGTCTTTGAAAGCAGTCATCTCCATGGAAAACAAGTCAACAAAGAATATCCTCAGCTGAAGTAGAAGAACAAGTACGAGCCAAGGTATTTATTTGGAAATATTAGTGGCTGGGTTTTCTACCTTGTGTTAAGCTTTGGATTTATCAGTACCAAGGTTTGTTGAATAAGCAACTATGCCTTAATGTATACACTGCATAATATTGCAAGCAAGAAAGGAATATTGTGGCTTGATATACCCTTCAGATTTTCAAGCACTCTCAGCAATGGCCATACCGTCTGCAGAATTTCTGAAGATGAAGTCCACACACCTGCTCAGGTTGAGGAAGGCAGTGTAGTACCATCCCATCAATGTGATATTTTTCTCACTTTTTCTCCTCTCTCTTTGGTAGGGCCTTATTATATTTTCTTGGGATCCATAATGGGTCCCTGCTCAAGACAAAATGCAAGTTCAGCGAAAGAAAGAAAGAAAGAAAGAAAGAACCAATATTAATATGGGGGCGTGTTGAAGAAGACAATGCTGATGTTTCTCAGTTTCTCATTTTCCCATTCTTCACCCTGTTCCCTTTAATTTGTGCATTGTTTTGCTTCAAAGTGACCCAGAAATAGGATGTAGCTAACTTGAACATGAGGGAAAAAAAATGGGAAAGAAGAAGAAATTGAAATTGGCATACTGTAGTCACCCATCCTTAACACATATGCACAGATACTTATTATGATAATGAAAACAATAACCCACAGCAGCACATATTTTCAGCTTCTAAGAAGCATGCCATTCCTATTCCTCTAAATGGCAACTATTTGTCAAAACGCTGAGTCGAGGATGAACATGAATTAGTGATGGGAGGATGATTTTCCTAGTTTTATATTCTTTTTCTCTACAAATTGCTGTGCTCCATATCACCCACCTTTAGAATTCCAGTTTAACAACTAGAATTGCTAAGTAATTCTGGGATCAGAGTATGCATGATTTGCTTCAGGCTTCAGATCGTTTGCATCTGTCCTCCCATTTGTATTACCGAGAATCATGTGGGCATTGATAAAACCAAGGAAGGGAGAAAAATGGATAGGAGTATGCAAATGACTTCTTTTCATGTGGCATTTTGCAAAGGCACAGGAGCACAAAATGCATGCATCAGTGAAACACCATACCAGAAGAATCTTAATGAAATTGTATCCGTTCTATTTTTCTTTTCTTTTGTGGTCCCAAAATCCAAAAAAGTGCTTGAATTATGATCTGATCTATTGTTAGTGAAATGAAAGAAGGTGAGAAATTTAAGCTTAATCCACCTAGGGTAAAAGACTTCCCATGAAATTTTAAAATAGGAGTATGGGAGAAGGGAGGGCTGAATCAGGGGAGGAGCTATGAAGTGTGGGATCAGTCTAGAGTCTTTTGAATCCTCAAACATTAGAAGCCTAACCCCTCCTGAGGACCATTGAATCTTATTTTAGCTGTGTAGGTGTCCAATGGGTAGTTAGGCAAATTCTTGTAATTATGCAGGACCAAATCTGTTAGCTTGAACTTGAACATTTGGGCCTGGTCCTTGTCATGATCCTGACAAGGAGATCATGTGGGCACACGCTTAACCTAAACTCCAAATTTTTGTCTACTAAGTCTCTAATATAGTGATGGAAAAGTATTAAGGAAGTATCTAGTGAGCTCCAGGTGAAAGCAAATAGATCTCTATAGACTTCCCTTTAAAATTCAAAAAGGTCATGGTCTTGAGTAGATGGGGAAAAGCACTGAGGGCAGGGACTACACTTATATCTTTCTCTCTGTCACATTGATACTCTCCCATAAACAGACTGAAAATCTGTACAACGTTGAAAGTGTTCCAGAATGGACAGGTTAAGATGAGATTTAATCTTCTTGTTGGATTCTTTACTAGAACCAACCTCAGGGTTCTTTTTATGGAACAGTTACAACAGCTAATAACTGTGTAAAATGATGCTGGTAGCCTACAAAATCCTTACAACATTGGGATTGTCTTCTCTTCTGTGACCTATCCTGAGATGGAGGACATTTTTTTCTAGCTCTACTTGGACATGCCTATGATGATGAACAAAATGTTGGCTTTCAGATGTTTTTGAATTCTATGGATTATATACTGGCTGCCTCATCTTCTAATGTAAATTTTGCAATTGTGGACTTTTTATCTCATGACGTTCCTTCAGTTCTTTATCCCAGGAAAACCTATAATAGTTCTGCACTGGAACATAAGAAACACAGAGAAGTGATGTGATAGTTGGGGTTGGTTGTTTCAAAAAATACAGCCTAGATTTGAAAGGTCCTGATCCTAAATTCATTTAGAAAGACTCTGAAGATCTGGTTCTTCTCTCTGGCACTGATTCAGAGTCTATGATTGTATTGTGCTGTATGAGCCTGCCTTAGTTTGGAGTATGTGACTTCTTGTTACTCTGCTTTTAAATCATTCTTATACATAGTTTTGATGTTTTCAGTTCTTAGCTGCCCAGAACTGCTTGCGAGTGGGCAGACAGAAAAATAAAGAAGTAGATTAACAACTCTTTTGAAATCTTATTCTTTTACTTATGGTGACAATGTCTCCAGAAGGAGGTCAACTGTGGAGCAATAATGCTGCTTTGTTCTGCAATTTTTTTTGGTTAGGTACAAAAGTTAAGTGTGTTTGGAAATTTGGATGAACTTGAGTTTCAAGGACACCAAAAAAAAAATACAAAAGAAGTACACAGTCGTCAGTTTTTCAGATTTCCCTCCTTAGCTTAGAGAAAGCCAGAGACAATACTTTTAAACCTATAATAACCCATTGCTTGGAAGTTACTGGTTGCTCCAACATTCCTTGCTATAACATCTCTTTTTAGAGGATCAAATAAAGGATGAAGTGAGAAGCTTGCTAATGTGGTCATCTAATATTTATTTTTGTTTGCTTTCTTTTTTATGAGCTGTCACACATACACATCAGGAAAAAAAATCCATTCATTAAGCAGAGTAGATTTTCATTAATGTTGATTCACCCAGAGCTGAATCAATCTTCTATGACCAACAACCTCCGTTCCCAAGGGAGAACAAAGCTGTTTAACAAATTAGTTTAACAGATTGTTGTAGGTATTGTACAGCCACGAGAAGTATGTAGATTAGCATATCATGCATGGGAATAATAGCAGTAAGTGGTCTCTGTGCAATATGCATCTTGGGTGAAGTAGATCAGTAGGGATGCTAAGACAGATTTGCTTCACTGACACCCACCCTTTCTTCTCTATTTAGTACTTAATTCAAAACATACTAAAGAGTATCATTATCTTTGCCAATTTTAAGACAGAGACCAGAGAGATTCAGTTCCTCAGCTACAGCAACAGTCTTGTAATGCATCTGGAAACTTGCTAAATATGTAGGTATCGAAAGTGACTGAGGTCAGGCCATCTAAAAATATTATTGGCCAGAAGACAATTGAGAGTTTATTTCTTGCTATAGGGAGGTGTGTTTTTTGGTTCCATTTATCAAGCTAGAAGTGCCATTATCTCCTTGGGGGCTATGCTAATGTACCAAGTCAGATGGATGGAGAAGAGGTCCTGGGAGCAGGCTTGCAATCTCAAGGTCTGTAGAATCCCCATGCATCTTCCAATACAGATATATGGTTGTGAGATTCCTGAGACATTCGGCATAATTTGTACGCATACATGGTTTTCATTTCCTAGACTTGGGCCAGAGCAGGACCTAGCAGCTTTTCTCTGTTCAACTTTTTGCCTTCTGGGGCTTCCTTAGACATTGCATTTCGTATTTTTATCTGTGAAATCTTTTTAGCCCACCTCGCTGGTCTGCCAGTTTTTTTTATTTTATTTTTATGTGGTTTTTTATTTTTAAATGTTTTTAATGAATTGTTTTTAGTGTTGTCAGCCACTGAGAGTCTCCGGATTTCAGCGGCATATAAATAAAATAAATAAATAAATTGCATCCACCTATACACACAACCATACGCTTGAAGAGATCTTGAATGGATTTATTATCAGAAGGTTGAAAGTTGGATCTATTGTTATTTCACAAAAGCTGAGTATCCAAGGGATATGCTATCAGCAGGACAAAGTTTTGCATTCTTGCTATGTTCCTTCAGCATGGAAGCATTGCCATAGCTCTGGCAATAAACTCCCATTTTAGTCTCTCTTTTTTGTGATCCGAGTTTGGACAATCCATGTTCTCCTGGTGCTATCAGCTCTTGCATTCTCCTAACAGGTCTCAGTTGTTTGCTGCAATTGTCCCCTTACTCCCTTGCCGCAAATGTGCCAGCTCATCTCATGTGACACAAGAGACATCAAAGTAGGAATGATTTTGCATTGCCTGCGTGGGCTGAATTTCTCTGTGGCTGATCTAGAGATGAAAAGATCCTGATCCCATAATCAATCAATTTCTGAGATTTTTATGGGTTAGATAGGAATTGCCAGAGCAGACCAGGCTGAAAGTCCATAAAGTAGTCTCTTCTTTGAAACAATAGCACTGTTTGGTTGTGATTAAAAACTATCCCATTATTGGATTTGTAATGTAATAGCACACTATTATGACCATATTTCACAAACAAATGCAGAAAAAAATATTCACACTCATTTATATGGTTGCCCATCTCTCTTTCACCCACAGTTCACCTGTTCCAACTCCTCCAAATCACACCCATCCAACTCACACACACCCATGGCAGCAGCAACACAGTCAAATCAACCACTTAACTGGCTCTATTTCCATTTGTGATCCCCAAGGTCCACTGACAAAACCACATCTTCAGGGCCTTTTGCAAAAAGCAGTAAGGTGGGGGCCATCATACCTCAGGGGGAATAATCTTCCATAGAGAAGGGGCCATCACTGAGAAGTGTCTTTTTTGTGGTCCCACCAGATGTTCATCCCTAATAGATGGGACCTTCAACATACTCTAGGCCTTCCTGTCCTGATGGGAAGGATGGATGTAGTGGGGGAGAGGTTGTCATTTTAATAGCCTGGCTCCAAGCCATGTAGGGTTTAAAGGTGATATTGTATCTGGATGCAATTTGGCAGCCAGTACAGCTCCCACAAAAGAGGAGAGACAGAACGTGCTCTGATAAGGAAAAGAGGTGATATTGTCTAAGATCCTCTCATTGCCATCTCTGCAGATTTTTACCTAGGCTGCAGCAATTCACGATCTTATCATACTATTCATGTCTATTTTAATTGTTTAAATGTAACTCTTTATCTCAGGGTTGGGGAATCTGTGGCTTTTGAGGTGAGGCTGAATCACAATGTCCTGCATTCATTATCATTGGCCATGGCCCTGGTCCTTGTATAAACTGTGGCTGAGCAAATATTTGGGTGCCTTTAATTTAAAAGGTCTGTGAAATGATTTATACTTGTTTTATACTACATGGAGGGAAGGAGAGGTTCTTTCATACATCCATGGTCATAACATCATGGTTTCTTATTTAATCATCCAGTGCAAGAAAATTCACAGTTACAGGTAGGAATTGTGAAGCAAAATGAGCAGGCACATTCATATTTTTCAAGAATCTCAGAAGCCAAGATTTTTTATCTCAACCTCAACCCCAATTTTCTTCTTTCAATATCATATGTCAGTGTAATATTTTCTTTCAATGTTCTGGTCCACTGAAGACAGTGAAGCAGTAAACAGAAATGAAGGAGGAAGAAGAACTGAAAGTATTGAAATAATGCTCTGCTTTTTATTGTAAAGTGTCAGTTTTACTGATTTGAATTGAAAGTATTAAATAGCAGGTCAGTTAAGGAATGTGAGTACTTCCATGCAGAAGGTTCAACCTTATCAAAAGGCCCTGTTAGGTTTATATTCTCCAACTGATGGTTCAAATCTTTATCATTGCACAGGTTTTGTGAATTGCAGTTGTAAAATGGCAACAACTGGAAAGAAACAACAAAAAGTTCCCCCCCCAGGAAAAAGGAAGTGAAATGAATAGAGCATTTCTATATTTTTGAGTAAATTCTTTGTGTTTGTACATATATTCATACATGCAGACAAACCTACACCCATTAAAAAACAAATAATTTTGTAAATTGTGGACATAAATCATTGGAAACCTGCAGAATGTTTGCATTTGTTAAAAAAAGAAAGGATGGGAGAAAACAAATCAATCTCCTTTATTAAAACACAACTGGTCCATCTATGACCTCTTTAAGAGAAGACAGGTGAGGAGAGGATAGAGAAGAACAAAGATAACTGCCTTCTTTTGGCATTGATCATTAAAAGATTTTTATCCACAGATAGAAATCTGGAAATGATTGAAAGAGGAAAAAACTCTTGATGCAGGGAACCATAAGGTAAAATCTTATAGTGCCTTGATGAATGCATGTACCAAGTCACAGCAAAGAAACATCTACATCTATTTCTATTATATCTATATCTCTATATTAAATAGAGATTAAATAGTTTTCAATTGTAACATTATTTTGGATGGCTGTTATTGTAATTATTTTCCAACATTGCTCTTCATTTTTTTCGAAAATGGTTTGAGGGGATGGTTTGTTGTCAATGAACCATTTTTGGTTCATTTCTGACATGTTGTCAGACTGAATTGGAAAATTGAAAAGGAAATGGACACAAAAGACAGCTGAAAATCAAAATATTTTAGGGGGAGCACAGGTCACAAACTATTTGGCAGCCTTTTGGATTAAAGGTGAAACATCTTCGACTTGAGAAAAATCCAGTCCAGATGCCTGTTTTTTAAACTTTGTTGAGAAACAGGAATAGTTGATTAGGATGATAAAAAAAACCTGGAGAAACAGACAAATAACTGAACAGGGATTTGAGGACCTTTGTTTAAAACAAAATGATTGGATATGTTTATCCAGATTTGCTGTAGCAATCAGGCCTGAGAGCTAAAAAAGTAGTATTTTTGTCTTCAGAGCCAGCCTAACTAAGAGCCTAAGGTACCCAGAGTAGACAGAGGAGGGAATCATGTGTGACAATTGACCAATCATATTTTGAATTCAGCAAACAATTGAATCTAAAGCAGGTTACTCAAAGTATATATGCTGAAGCTTAAGAGGATTAGATTCTTAATGAATCTTCTTGAAGCAAAGTAATGAAGATGGGACCAATGAAAGAGAACATTTGCAGCTCAGGGTTGAACTGTGGGCTCTCTGTTTATTGCAAACATTTAATTATCCAACTAGGTAACATCACCAGTGCTAGCTGATGAGCTTGCACTGACGATATTACCTACTTGGATAATGAAACATCTTCAAGAACATAACCAAGCTCCAAGAGAACCAAGGACCCCATAATCAAGGTGGTGTCTAATAACATTTGCTACGAGGGTATAGCAAATAGGATTGCATTTACCAACCAAACTGGGTAGAATAAGAAATGTAGCTGAAGCATTCTGCCCTATTGGTTTGCCTTTAAATTCTCACATGATCAGGAATCCGATATCTGAAGGAGCATCTGATCTGCATAGGCCACAAAAAATCTAGCTTGTTCTAAAGAGTGACTTTAGTTTGGTAAATGTGATAAGCAATTACAGATGGAACCATCCATGGTTTGTGGGCATGCCTCCTAGCGAGAAATGGAATTCTGAAAAAATGTTGGCTTATCTCGACATGCAAACCTTGCCAAATTTTGCATTGGAAATGGGGAAGTATGATTGACAGATACAACGGAGAGATCTTTATTAGAAATAACACAATGTCTATGGGGAAATAGAAATGCAAGCAATGAATCTAGTCCTTTTGGAAAATCTATACCTTCCCCTCATCTTTTGAAAAACAGTATTTTAAAAATGATCCACAGAAAGGTTTTCTGAAGACGAAAACAGCACATTCCAGCTCGGACGACAATACTGATTTTTTTTTTTAAATTACTGATTTGTTTCCTCTCCCTTTCGCATCTTGTGTTTTTAAATGTTTTATGATGAGGTATTGTTCTTCTTTATTATAAGCGTTAATCATGTTTGCAAGCAGACTGCTGGCCATTGGAATGATTTGTTTTAATAAAATTGAGAACTTGCTCCAGCGTAGAACCAAAATACAGAGCAAATTTAAGGATGTGCTGGAGTCGGAGCCAACATCAGTCGGCTTCCAAAACGGCCTGGATTCTGACAACAGCTCCTCATTCTTCTTCCGTGATGGATCTAGAGGTTGCTAGGATTGGGTCTTATAGTTGCCTAGCAACAACAACCTTTCCATTTTGGGGAAAAAAAAGACTGAACGGAGTCAAACATATGACCAGGGATCTTGTGGTAAGAAAATAAAGGGAAGGTAATGCTTAGCAGCTAACCTAGGAAGGCTTCGTTTCTTTGGACAAATGTCTCCTTTGGCCAATGGATGAGTGACTCTTAGACTTTTGGCTCAGCTGCTCCCAGGTCTTCCAATAGTTAGACCCACCTGCATGTGATCTGAGGTCTTACTTCCCTCTTTGATAGTCAAGCTGTTCATCCGGTTTTGAAGATGCTTGATTCCATAGCGACTCTGAGCAGCTGACAGATAAAAATTAAAAGTAAACCAAGTAGATTAAGAAAAAAGAAGCAAACTGGCCAGAAGGAAAACTTCCAAAAGGCATTCAGAAAAAGGATCAACCGTCATTTTAGCTCAGGGTTTGGAAAAGCAACCAAGTCTTCAGCAGTTTGCAGAAAATTTATGACAACCATGACAACTGAAGGATGCAGGGGGTGGATTGTGGCAACAATTTAGCCAAAAACTTTGGTAAAAAGGCACCACTAGATTAAAACTTTCCAGCAGTTCTTCTAGTTTTCTTTTCATCTTACTGTGACTTCTCAGTGCAGAATTGCAAAAGTTCTTTTGCAAAATTGCTAACAAACTTGCAAACAATGTTCTCAAAAAAGCAACTGGACTTTAATTATTTAATATATGATTACCTAAAAGTCCTGTTGATTTTTTGAGAAAAAAAATTGCAAGGTTTTTTTTTGCAATTTTGATGTAAATCATGACCTGGATTAATGAGAATATATTCATAGACATTCTCAGTGTATGGAACACAGATCACAAAATAGCTGTTTCTAGGAAGGTAGAAACAAAAGAACTACCACAAAGGTATGATATGATTTCCATAAATTAAACTACAGGATTTTCCTTCCATTTTGAAGAGTAATTTTAGGAGTTTTGTAAGTAAATGCTTTAAGCTTGATTTAAGATTCAATCCACAGTTTTATTCCAGTATTTTAAGCTATTTGAAAAGGTAGATTTTTCTTGTTTCTCTTTTAGTCTTTTAAAAGAGAAAA
>JANHZU010005265.1:15770-28777 GCA_032468055.1 Acrochordus granulatus | reverse complement strand
CCAGTCCAGATGCCTGTTTTTTAAACTTTGTTGCGATGCAATTACCCTGGACGAGTGAGAGTCTTCACAGACATTAAGTAAGAAAGTGAAGCATCTTATAATCATCATAATAAATTATTATCTCACATACATTATCCTGTAAAAATGAATCTAAACTATTTACAATGAAATAATAATTAGAAGGAAAATTATACTTTCTAAACCACCACTTTATTAGAAGATATACAAGATATATAATTATGTTTCTCAATCATAATGTTAAGACAGATGGACTTCAACTCCCAGAATTTCTCCTGCAGAGTACTGTCTGGAGAATTCTGGGAGTTGAAGACCACCTGTTTTAAAATGGCCAAGGTTGAGAAAAACTGCAGTAGATTAATAAATAACAATTTCAATAAATGAAACTTAATTTTGTAAAAGAAAAACCACAAATGAATAGAGTGAAATTTTAGAAAAACTACTAGGATGTTGGAAGTTTTGATTGAAAGGAAATCAGGAAAGCCCACAAGAAACAACTGTTTTTCCAGGTAATTTAATCAAAATCTCTTCAAATATTTCTACTTAGATGAAGCAGAACTGAAAAAGTATTCTATTTGGACAATTCCTAGAAAAATATTTTTTGTAATCACACAGCAACTTAGATTAGATAATGAGCTGAGTAACCATTTTCCTGCAGATGACTCCTTTACATTTCAAAGTGCCTTGGGAAAATCTAAAAGCAGGACTGAATCATTTTGAGGGAATATACTGTTACCCTGAAGAAGTTCAAAATGTCTTGAAAATGCTTTGTTTCTGTTGAAGTTTTTGTCAAATCTATTGATAAACACTAACAATTTTTGTACTAAACTACTATTTCCTTCAATCTAGTCATGGGCAGCACTGAAGAAACAATAAAAGAACTGACAACCTTGAGAATTGACCATATAAATGATATGAAGCCAATGTGCTCATGTAAACCTCAGAATTACTGCATTATTATACTGGTATATTTTGGGAGGCAGGAAGAAGAGTCAGAGACTAAGCCAGGGTAGGTTGGAGATAGCTGAGCCTGCAAAAGAAATGTGAACATAGTAAGTATTTCAGAAAAAAAACCCTCTCTAGTTTCCTGGACCGTAAAAGCAAGCAAGAATGATTTACTTTCAGACATACATTTTAATGATTCTACAATTATTGTATTCCTCAAGGATTCTTATTTTTATTTCCCAAATAGAAGTTCCATAGAAAGAAGATATGAAATGGAGAACAGAATTTTTTTTGTCTCAACTATATTCACTGTAATAGTCTCTTATTGTTGCACATGGCAGGAACAAACAGGAACCCTTTGAAGAGATGTTTACATCTCTTCAAAGATGTAAGGACATTACAAGTTGTCAGGACATTACAAGCAAAAAAAAAAGTTAAAACCACTCCTGCACTCCTTCACACTTACTGCAATTTCAGTCTAAATTCTGCAGCTGTCTTTTTTAGGTACAAAACACTCAGTATGCAAGAAGAAATCATAATTTTTTTTATTGTTGTTAGCCTCCGAGAGTCTTTGGATTTCGGCGGCATATAAATTTAATAAATAAATAATGTTATTATGATTATGTATTAGAAACTTTAAGGTCAAAGTTATCATGAACTTTGACCTTGAAGTTTCTATGCTAGAAGAAAAAAATCTACTGAACAATATTTGCCTCTATTTTTTTGAAGGAGGAGATTGTGGCACTGTTTTATTCACTCCAAGATCCAGTAGCAACGTACTTATTTCTTATAGACATTCTTTTCTGGTTTACAATTAGCATTTTAAAAAGTGTAATCAAAGACACTTTCTTCTTCCCACTTAAAATCAATGAGAAAATTTATAGCAATGTCATTACTTTTTTTTCCAGTGAGCACACTATGTACCTCATTGCCTCTTTGAAGACACCTGTGCCTTAGAGCATGATTATTTTTTTTTCTTACATGATTTCATGTCATTTTTGTTCATCAAGAAGAGACACATTTAAGGAAAGGTGTTTGTGCTGCCCAAATACTTTCTTCTCATCTTCCAACCTGGAGTAATCCTGTGAACATAATATTCAGTAAGAGGTCACAAGGTATGCAGTTTTCAAACAGGTGGAAAATGTGGATAGCCTGTCAAGAGAGATCTTCAAATACAAAGGTGATGCCCTGGGAATGGTGGTGAGATCATGTGTTATTAGGAATTTCAAGACTGCAATTTGCTGCACAGCTAGCAGTGAGAAAGTAATAAGAGCAAGATGTGTGTCTATATGTCCTTTTGTGTACACAGAATTTCTGATAAATTTTTAGTTATTTATATTTAACAAAAAAAGTTGCATGAGAACTAAAAGCTGCTTTCATATGCTCTAAAGTACTGCTAATTTCTTGAAAGCCCATGCTCCAAATCCTATCTTCCAAAAACTGTTGCCTGGTAAGGCCCACAAAGAAAGCCTTTTCTGTCATGGCATTTATCATCTGAAATATCATCCTTCCAAAGTTTAAATTGGCCCCATCCCAGTTGGCCTTCTTCAAAGACCAAAAAACTTGGTTTTATGTTCAAGACTGGGCCCAGGTGTAAAGCGGAGCCTGTCCTCTGCTTATGTTAAATCCAAATGTTGTTTTTATAATTTTCCCAGCTGCTCTGTATTTTATGAGGTTTTGTAAATATGTTTATCTTTTTTAATATTGTTAACCACCTAGAGTCAAATATCTAAGGAAGTAGTCATAAATCTATAAACAAACAAGTATATCTACTGATGCCAGATTGGAGAATCACAAGCCTAGAGGTGTTACTAGACTATTTTTAAAAAGACAGTTTGGTGTTCCATCATTTTTCAAAGCAGGCTGTCTTTGTGAAGCATTCAAAAGTCTTGTGAAGGTTCTTGATAATAAAGAATCACCCAATAAGGCACAAAACAATTTAGGAAGAAATTAAAACACATAGAAGCCTACATTCAATGAAACTAGTAGAAGTTAAAGCCCACAAAATCCTATAGTAAGCTTCTAACATGAAGCATATTGTCTGCAGTGTGACTTACCCACAGAAATAGTAAAAAGTGCAAACATTTTGCCAAGTTCCTTACAAGATGTTATTGGAGACGTTTCACCTTGCTATGTGTCTTCCCTCGTCTCATTTTTAGAAATGTACATATTTCCTAACCATTCTTTTTCAATTTTAGATGGATTCTGGATAGAAGGCAAAATGTCTCCAACAACATCTTGTAATTAATGTCCAATTTTTAAGGAACTTGGCAAAATTTTTGCAATTTTTATTACTTATCATGACCTGGCTTAATGAGAATATTTATAGATCCTCTCAGAAATGTTCTGGTCCTCAGTAATCATTCAAGTAGAGTCTGAAAATAAGTGAAATTTGAGACTTTAAACAATCTGGTGACACCACCCACCAAATAAATGTTTCTGGGCTCCAATATCTTGATCTGAAAGAATCCAGCATCAGGAGAAATTTCCCAATGAACCATATCAAAATTATATTTTACTACATAGAAACTAATCAATCAAGTAACAGAATCTTACAATCTTACATTAATAAATAAGGTGTCAAGCTTGAGTTAGTCTTAGTGATGGTGGTAATGGTGTTTTGAGCCAGTAAGAATTATTGAAAGTTTGAACATGTATCTTGATTATTTATAAAAGTACTGTCATAAAAGAGGACGAGATTAAGCTGTTATGGAAGGACTACCATGATGACCAATTGCAAAACTCTGAATTTTCAAAAAATAAACTGATTAAGGTGTTAGCATTTCTTCTAGAATCCCAGGATCCCCTGAAGCTTGAGCAAAACAGTCCCTGAAGCAAAACTCCACAGTGATTCAGTACAAGCCTTCTAAGCAACAAAGTGGTTATATCACTTTGTGTTGCTAGATTAATGGCCATATTGAAAAACTCCTGACTTCAAAGTGAAATGCCTTGTTCAGGCAGAAGACTTTGATCTGCCCTGATGTGCAGCAGTGTTCTCCAGTAGATAAGGCATTTAATTGACATGGATCACTGCAACTCCGTATGACAAAATAGCTTATTATGTGAAATGCAGGTCATCTAAAGCAATTCTATATAAGTTTTCAACATACTTGATCTGACAACATACACATGTATATGCTTTTACTTTCCAAATCCAAGAAACAAATCTATTTCATAGACAGAGAGTTAGTGAGAAGGAACCTATCCTATGAAACTAGTAACACCAAGAGGTTTCCCGTTACAAAACTTAAGAAAATTGGCCATTGTACCAATGATACAAGCTATAAAGCTTTTATGATCCTGATGAGTCTAGTGTCAATTTTAAAAGACAAACTGTCCTGTTTCAACAACAGCTGAATTCAGTTCCAACAAGAAAGGCATAATTTTGGCTCTCATTTTGCTCCACAGTTGTGGCCAATAATGTAAAAGGCATGTGGTATAGTTACTGCCTGTTTATTCTCCCAGACATCTCAGTGCAGTGTCTCTGTTGAGATTTAACTAAAATTCAGTCAAGACCTGTCAGAGTAGAACTTCTTAGGTATTGCTTTCAGGTGTTAGTGTAAAAATGAAGAATGCTGCACTGTAATTCAAATCATTTCCACTGCTGTATCTTCAATTAATTGAATTTTAATTATTCTGTCAATTTTCATGTTGAAGCAGGAAGACTATTATTTCTCATTTGTTCTTAGTTTGTTATACTCATTTCATCAGTGTCTGATACATTCTCTCTCTCCCTCTCCTCCTCTTTCTCTCTCTCTGTCTGTCTCTCACACACACATGTACACACACACAATTACTGAGAGAATTGCCAGTATCTTTCAAATTATGTGGGAGCTCTGCTATAAGGCAACCCACTGAAGTGCATTGTGAAAAGAAATGGTAGCTTGAACTCAAGATGATGAACTCTAGAAATGCCACTGGCTCAGCAAGCAATCCAACACTGCTATATATATTCCAGGTATTCACTTGCAGTTTGTATTTTGTGGCAATGAAGACCTGACAAAACTACTTTTGAAAAATGAAATCAAGCTCCTCTGTAAAAGATTCTTGGCTTTTGAAAGGAATAATTATTCAGTTCCAGGTTTTAAGATGATGACAATGACAATGTTGGCTTTTTAAATCAGTTTCTTTGTAACACAACTATTGAACAAGCCAAAGTTAAAGGTAAGAAAAGGACATAGGCAGGAAGATTGAAGGATCAGCAGAATTCAGGCATAAGACATTGTGTAACAAATTGGAGTCCTACATTTTGACATACTCTATCCCCAAGCAGGAAAGAAATATAGGCAAGGTGTCATGGGTTCCCATGAGGGAAGGACAAATGATGACATAATCACATAAATGCTATAAGTGCTGATCCAAGTATGTAATTGCGGAATGTAATTCATAACTTATGAAGTTATCACACATTTTATTCAAGCATCTTTGTAATCTGCAAAGTAATCTAAATAACTTTCCTACTGCAAAAAGTGAATCGTCCTTGCTGCCAATTATAACATACTATATATGGAAAGACAATTCTAATTTACATAAAATTAGTATCACTCCTTTTTCCACATTTAGCCCATTTGATATTAATAGAACCTGCCTATTTGTTATTATTTCTTCCAGGAGCTAATGTCATATTTAGCAAATCTTATCCACATTTAAAGTAAAAAATTAAAAAAAAAATTGATGGTCTTATGCTAAGTAGAGATTGTTTACTTTCTCTTAATTTTGTTAATTACAGTAGTAACAATTTCTGGTACTAATAATAATGACTACAATGCAGATTTGTTGAGATATCCAGGAATGGCTATAATTAAAAAGTAGAAGCATTTCCTCAGGGATGTGGGAGATTCTTTACTTAAATGTAACAAACCATTTACAAGAAGCAGTAAGTCTCCTGTGTGCCATCTAAAAGTAATTGCATATTATCCTCTTCTTTTAATGGCAGGCCAGCTACAACCTTCAATACCACCTCCTCTCCTGACAATGTGAAACCAGCCAATGAAAGCAAAATACCTCCTTTTATCTCTGGCATGGAATCAATTATATTTTCGTACATTATACTCCCTCCCCAGTTCTCTCCATTAAAGTTTCTGTCATTGGATTCCAGTTGATCCCTGACTGCCAAAGGGAAGAATCCATTAAACAGATAATAATGCACTTTGGCTTTTAATACTCTACTGACAGAAGATATTCTAATGAATCTCTCACAGACTTCATGTGAGCAGGCCATGAACCTGCTAATCAATGTTCAGTGGAGCAGGTAAAACAAGCAGAGAAAGAGGCAGAAAGAGAAAAGTCATTTTCCAGGTTATCACAGTCTTTGTGATTTCTTGCGTGCCTCAGACAAAATGGTTTCAGCTTTCCTTTCTTGATCTGGCTTTCCTTTTCTGACTGAAAACCTGAAGCCTATATCAATGTTTTACATCAAAAAACAAACAAATGTGCACCTTCTAACAAATAATGCTGCAATTTTCAAGCATTTTATATTTTTGAAGCCCATAAAATAGGAATAACAATTCCTGCATTCTCTATAGAGATGAAAATTTTTACTTAAGATACATTTTCACATTATTTGTCAAGTAACAAACTCATGGGTTAAAAAGAAAACGAGATAGCTAAAAATCTGGGATATAAATGTTATAAATAAATAGTATAGATTTATACCCAGCCACATTAATTCCACTAACATCAGTGAAACCAACATTTTTCATAACTTTTATCTTTTAATTTCAGTGGGAGTACAGTGCGATCACCTACATTCAGATTCAGCTTGGTTTTTGTGTATTTATGTGTCACCATTAATTTGTACAATTCCAGACAGTATACGTAATGCTCCCAACAATTCTTTTGCTCACCACAACAACCCTGAGATGGGTTGTCCTAAGAGAGAGTGACTGCCCCAAAGTCAAAAAATTGTGTTTAATGCTTAAAAGAAGGCCTGGAATTCATGATCTCCTGATTTCTAGTCCAGCACTTTGATCATTATACCAAACTGTTTTTTTATTGTTGTTCTTGTAACTTTAGATACAATATTTGTAACTCTTATGTTTGTGGTTCATAGAGATGATGATGGATTAATTAATTCATTAATTAATTCATTTGTATCTTGTTTTTTTATTTTTATAATAATAACTCAAGGCCTTCCTCCTCTTATTTTTACAAGTAACATGCTTTCCTCCTCCTATTTTCCGCACAACAGCAAACCTGTGAGTTTGGCCGAAAAAGAGTGACTGGCCCCAGGTTATTCAGCTGGATTTCATGGCTGAAGGCTAAGGTGAAAGTAGAATACTGATTTATTATTTTTATCATTACCATTTCCAAACTTTAGCAAGAAAAAGAATCATTACTCCCACTCTGGACTCCTCCAATTGCAACTAAGTGTTGCTTCTAGCCATAATCTTCACAATCTTTGCTTGCAGGCTCACTCTGTGGGTGTACTTTTATAGTCACCAGCTGAAAAAAAAATTGGATTATCTCTCCCAGAGTATCCCAATAAGTTATTCAGCTGTTGTCTCCATCTGCCTTCTACCAACTGCAAATTACTACACAGCCATCTGAGCTGTGTGTGTATCAAAAAATCCTATCTCTTTTTTACATGGCTCACATAAAAAAGGGCAAGGCTTTGATTGCAAAACTGCAGTCAACATCTTGACTTCTTTTACTTCCCTTGGGGCCACTCCTGATATATTGGGTATAGAAGATGACAAACACTTGAAGGCATAGTAGGTCTAAATGGATTCAACTATTGTTGTAAGAAGGGCCAAATTTCAGTGTTGCAAATTTTACATAAATATGCATGCTTTTTTAAAAGGCACAATTTCTTTCCACCTAAATTCCATATTGAATTGAATTCCCAGTACACACATAAAAATTTCTGAAGTTTCATTACCATTACCAGGATGCATGTAGAAGCATACGGAATGGTCTTAAATAAGAGTATGGAGAGCATCTACAATCGGACAAGCAAGAATTGAATCCACTCCAAGAAATTAATTTGAAGCAGTGTCTCATGAGTCCTCTCTAATTCACATGAAGATGAAATAAGGGAGAAGGGGAGCACATTCAGACTTGCAAGATTCTGTTACTAGAGCAGGAGTCCTGTATCTGTATGGCATTGGTTTCTTAGTCTTGGCTAGTCTATAGGGCTAAGAATGTATGAGTAACCAGCTGAAAATAATTACTGTTATTAAGAGAAATTATGAATCTGTAATCATGAAAATGAAATAACAAAAAGTGCATTAGTACAGCCCAGAGAAAGCCACCCGTAAGCAGAGGTTAGGAGCTACATGAATATTCCAATGTTTTTTATGACCCAAAAAATATGACATGAAATTTACTGAAGAAACATTGAATGATACCAATATGCCTTCCCACAATCTCTTTTTTGAAGAAATAAAAGATAAGATTAGGAATACATAAAAAAAAGATATATCTAGATAGCTAGATGTTATGGGAATGCCAGCACCATAAGTTTTTTTAAAAAGACTAAAAATCCTAATCCTTCCCTCCCCAGTAATATTGCCATACTACTTTTGACATTAAACACTAAAATATTACTTTTAATTCACTGTGACCAAAGGCATTCATAATAACTGCAATGTCACACATGCACCCTGACATTAATATTCAAAAGCTGCAAACATGTACTTTCATGATGACATCTGATACAAGTATTAAACTATGGCTTTTGCATAATGATGTCATCACACACATGTTATCATTTATTCTTCCATAAATTCCAATGACTGCACCCCACCCAGCCTCTTCTATGTTGCTCTCCTCTGATATAGTACATGGCAGAGATGAGTGTATATGGTGAAAGAAGCCGTGCCAGCAATACTGATTTTTGTTTCGCTTTATTTAATTTTAAATAATGTATACACACTCTTCATCTATTGTATTTGCCTTCTCTCCCTACTGGAGTGTTTAAAGATTTTACAGAGAAACCTGATTTTAGATGCTGAATTGCCAGAAATACCAAGAAACAGGAAGCAGACAGACTCCCCACAAGTAGTGTGACTTGCATAGACAGGAAAAGGATGATGTTTTGAAAGAAGAAAAAGAAGTAAGGTCATTTCATATATGGAAAAGAGAGGCAGATTATTAATGACAGACAGGGATCAGAATAGAGAGCCATTTTGTTCTAGTGGTTAAAGTAACAGACTACCAACTGGGAGGTCATGAGTTCTAGCCTGCCTTAGCCGAGTGACTTTGAGCCAGTCACTTTCTCTCAACCCAACCCATCTCACAGGTTTGCTATTGTGTAGAAAATAGGAAGGTATGTTAAATATGTTTGCCACCTTGAGTTGCTTATAAAATAAAAAGGTGGGATAAATAAATAAAATATTTCAATTAAACATGGAAAAACACTTAGTAAGGGGAAAGAAAGAAAAAACCTTGCCCACCTGGGTCACATTCAGAAAGAATAGCTGGCTAATCTAGTATAGAGCCCATATGGCACCATCCCAGAAGTGGTTACCATTTTGGAGTGGTGACAACAATTCATTGTGGCTGCTTCCAAAATTGCACCAACTTCCAGGACAGTGCCATGTGGCCTTCATCTAGGAAGGCCATATGATAGAGCAGCTACTTCCTGAAGGAGATCTATGGAAAATGTAAGTGAACCAAGTTGTGATGGGTAGAAATGAGAGTGTAGAAACCAGTGGGATGGGAAGCAGGTCCAAGCCTGCATTGACCCAGTGGGACAGGATGGGGAGGAGAAGATAGGCAGGGGAGAGCTCTGCAGCATTACTGTAGTTGATCATAAGGGTGGACAGATTGTCAAGTGCTCAATTTTTTTTAATGTGACTGCGGGGGCACTGCAGCAGCTATAACATCAGGCAGGAGTCATAATCCCTTCATTCAATGCTACTATGATTTCAAATGGTTACTGAACAAACATTTGAAAACTACCTATATTGTTGAATTACATTTCCCAGAAAGTTGAGAAGTGTGATAATACCTTACGGATAGCCAGTGCTTCTTCATATTTTCTGTAGTAAATCTGGATGCCGAAATGAGATTTCACAAAGAAAAGTTTCTAAAACTATATTTTGAGTTTGAAGGTAGTAGTATAAGTTTTTGGAAACATATTTTCTCCAACAGAGATAATGTTGCATATGGTGGTCTAGTAAATGGCACTGCATATAAGAGAATCCCATTACTAGCCCAACATGTTTCTTGGAAAATATCTTAACCACTTAGAATCTTAAGAGTTGCAATGATTTTTGATTTCAAGTGCCTATTGTAGTGAACACTGTTCTAGCCTTTTCTAACCACAAGCATATGTTCACATATGTATTAAAATTCTCTGCAGTGGTCTAATAAGAGAATAAAACTAGCAAACTAACTTCAATCTGAGGGGGTCTATAATTAACAGTTGCAGAGTGTTGTGAGAAGGGAGAATAGGAAAATGAGTGGAACAAAGAATATAAAAAAATATGAAATTAATTCTAAACATAATGGGGGATGTTGTTGATCCCAGAGATTTGAGGAATAGCTTCTTTTCATAAAATGCAACTTCTCCACTTAATTACAATCTACTAATTATGAATTTTAAAAACTATGCATTGTCAATTGAATAACAGAGACTTCCTACTTGCACTTATATATTTTTTATATAACTTATATATTTACATGCTTTTATATATTTTTCATTTCAGGAAGCTGCCATTTAGAAATATACTTGATAGAAACTGCAAAAAGGAAACAGTGTCACCACGGCATTGTTTCAATACCCTGAAAATAAAGAGACAACATAAAAAAGTATTCCCAGACACAATTTATATGTTTTCTATTTCACTGCTGTTTCTTTAATGCCAGATACATTTTCAAACAACCCAAACCCACTCTGTATTATGTCTAAAGTGTTTATTTCTTATATCAATAATATAATAGAACGGTCTCTTACCTCCAAATATATATCCAGTTCCTGCCAGTTAAACTGAAAATAGTTCTTAGAAATGTACAAGAATCTCCCTTTTTATTGTCCTTACTAATAGTAGAAATATCAATGTGTTGCAAGCAGACTTAACCAAAGAAATTAGCTACTGTAGCATTACATTTTGACCAAAGAATAACTGTGATAAATGTCCTGAAATTTAACAGCAAGTTTGGCACCATGTGCTTGATCAAGTTGAAATTAATAAGAAAAGTTTCAGTTATCATTACTGTAAGACTTTTTACAGACATAATAATCTTCTCTACCAAATTTAAAGCATCTAACTATGAAATCATAAATACAAATAATCCATACAAGACTTAAATAAAAAACAAACCATAATTAAATAGATAATAAAAGAAATTGGAGATCAAAGAAATAAAAAGATAAGCCATGTAGTATGTGTGTGTGAGAGTATAGTATATACTATATATATATATTCCTGTCATACTACAGTTAGATGAGAAGAATGTAAAGATGGCTCTTCATGTGTTTCTTTCTTCAAAAAGAAAGTTCCACAAAGATGAAGTCACAATTAGTCTTTTCTTCATTTATACCTGACAATTGTTGAAGCAAAATCTTTCTTCTGCTAAGTATCCATGATATTGCTTTCATCTTGTGCCCAGTTCAAGAATAAGAATAAGATAGGCTCAATCCCTTTTTATTAAAGTAATATTTTCCCTTGTTCTGGTATCACACAAAGACATCTTCAAATTGTACAAAATCTGTTAGGTGTGGAAAATCAAGGAATCAGCAGAGTCTGAAAAATGAGGCAATAGAGTCAATGGGGATGATGATGATAGATAGATAGATAGATAGATAGATAGATAGATAGATAGATAGATAGATAGATAAACTGACTTCAAAATGGAAAATTAGTCACTTTAGCTCTTTACCCGATCCTCCAAAAGGAGCTGACCACCAAAACTTTACCCTTAAATGCTGCACGAGAACAAAGGTGGTGGTAACATCTACAGTTATTCTCTGAATTGCATCTTCATCTAGGTTTACATATCTTAAATTGTGATTTATTTATTATTCAACTTGTATGCCACCCCTCATGCCAAGAGGTGACTCTAGGCTTACATTCATCATATATTCCAAAATGGCAAAAGATTCCTGCTAAAAGACAAAAACTCAAACCCACAGAAGAACATCTGTTTTTCATTATATTATTTGGTATACTGTAGAATTTCTATCACTCTCAGGAATAATCTGTTCCTTTACATTAGGTATTTGAATGCAAGACCTGAAAACTTCACCAGAAACTTTAAAGAAATACAGTAGTTACAAGTCTGAAACAGATCTAACATTATTTTTGATTTTATTGTTTTTCCTTGGAATAGATTCCGTCCAGAATCATCTCCTTTGGTACCTAGTAAATAAACACAGCCTGACAGCAATAATTTAAGCTTTTGTCAGAAAGCAGCTAAGGGATAGAGTGAGTTTGAGTGTTAAATCAATATGGCTTTTGCCTACTCAGTAATCATACAAGATTAAGGTTGAAACATTAAGTATCACTTCTAGGGCAGACACAATGAATTCGTTTTAGTCTCAGTACTTACTTACATACATGGCTAAATGACAAAAGGTTCTAAAAATTTGGGGCCAGAAAGGTGCAGAGGTGTTGTAATGAAGTTTCTTCATACAAATTTCATTTTACAAAATAAAAAACAGTTATAAATAATATTCTCATCAATTTTTAATGAAGTTGGAAATTAGAACTAGAAATTAGCACTCCTGAGAATTTGGATGATAGCAAATGATATTACAATGCATTTTTCATTAAACACATGCAGAACTATTGATCAACTTTTTTTTCTTCACTAAAACCCTCTCATATTCTGGCACAGTGTTGGTTTGTATCATTTAACAGCGTATATATAGTACTCTTATTTGTTCCCTCCTTTTTCTGCTAAAATAACACGGAAAAATGTTAAAAACAGGGAGGTATCCATTCATGGCAAAAGTGCAAAATAATGCATAGCGCCTGCTGCTCCGCCCCAGCTCCCGCCCACCTAGCGGTTTGAAAGCGTGCGAGCGCGAGTAGATAGATAGGTACCGCCCCTCCCGGCGGGAAGGTAACAGTGTCCGTGCGCCTTAAGGTGTCCAG
>JANHZU010005264.1:48476-58604 GCA_032468055.1 Acrochordus granulatus | reverse complement strand
ATTGGAAGGACAGATATTGAAGCTGCAGCTCAAGTACTTTGGCCACATGATGCAAAGAGAGCACTCATTAGAAAAGACTATGACACCGGGAAAGATTTAAGGCAAAAGAAGGGGGCGGCAGAGGATGAAATTTATTGACAGCATCATAGATGCGAAGGGCGTGGGTTTGTGTGAGCTCCAGGAGACAGTGAAGGACTGGAAGGACTGGTGAGCTGTGATCCATGGTATTGCGGAGAGTCAGACATGACTGTACAATTGAATAACAACACCACACCACAAAGACATACTTAAGGAAAAGAAATCACTCTAACATCATATGGCTCATCTGTGAAAGTGAGGGAGAGAAAGGTTGTATTAATGAAATTAATAAAATCATCTTGGCTCTTGCTTCCCTATTTTTCCTATTTAGAGATTCCAGAGGCAGAAATCTGGGACAATATAACAGAATGATGCCCCTTGGCCAAAACCTTAAAAATCATAGTGTAAATATGTTTACCAGAAGGTATATTTAAGAGCAGACCTTTTAGACTTCACCCAGGGTGTAGAATCTATTTTTTTTTTAAAATCCAGACTTTCTGATCCAGAGTTAATAATATATGATATCCCCTCTCCCACACTAATTGTCCTAAGACCTGGCTTTGGGTTATTTTAATTCTCCCTTTTTAGTCATTATTTTACATATCAGGGTACTTTTTCATGATATATAGTTTCTTTTTTGAAATGTTTATTTTTGTTGTATAAGTCACATGATTTGAGTTGGATGCAATAGATGGAGGTATTCTGCAGAACACAGTTTGAAAAATCTTATCTAGAGAATAAGCCTAGGCTTCTGAGGAAGATATATTTCATAAGAAAGGATAGATTGCAGGGAATTTAGTCAATGAGAATTACTTTTGAGTAAGTACATACAGTATTCCATTTCCATTCTTCACAACACAGAAGAGATCTGCTTTTATCTGGTCCAGATGTTTTCAATATTTAAAAAATAATAAATACGCAAATCTGTCTACTTATAATAAATACCTCAGAATTAGCAGCTTCTATCCACTACCCACTACTCAGCAAATTTCCTACCAGTCATTGCAGAAAACCTCACTATGATATTGCAGCATTTTCCTCTTCTTTTAAACAAAATACTATAAAGTATTTTATATCAATAAAGTATCAATAAAATGCTTAATGCAAAGTACATTAAACAAAGCACTACTGAACAATGCTTGTTGGATGCCAAACAAATACAGAATATATTATTTTTATTGATTTATTGCTTATTTGGAAATAAATGGAGTACTTCCATTAAGAAATAGCAGTGTTCTTCTTTAATCTTCAAGTATGTTTGGATCCATTAAGTGAATTATGCTTAATCATAATGATGTTTCCACTTCTAGTTTGATGCATATTTTAATTTCCTACCACAAAATACTTTGTATTTATACAAAATACTTCACTCAGTTCAGGATTCAGATGCTTAAAACATAGGGGCCTGCTTTCCTTCTGTTCCAGTACTGCCATGCCGTAACCTCTAGCAGGAAACCTTTTCCAGTTACTTATTTGATTCTTTTAAGTGAAGTTTAATTTAATTGGAGTGAACGTATGCAAAGATGTGCTCTCTCATCTCTCTTCACAATATTAGCATGATTTTGTCAGTTACTGCAATTTTTTGTTCTGTTTACTTTAACACAGCCATCCTTGTCATGTAGCAGGCAATGGCTCCAAGAAGTCTAAATACAGAATGTATCACTACAGCACAACAATCATTTTTTTACTTCACTTTGCATTATACTTTCTCTAAGAATGGAATATTATTTTTTCCTTGTTTAGGTTGCATTCAGGTAGAAATGCCTCTCTAGAAATGAGTGTTACCCCTTTTAGGGTTATTATCAAACCTCTCTTTAAAAACATCAAATTAAACATTATCCATCTTTAAATCAAGTTTGCTTGGATGTTCTTTGCTTTATCAATATTTTAAATGTCTTTCTCCAAATCTCTGCCCAATTTAGTTTTCTTTACGTCATACAGATGAGAAATAGTACATGCCCTTGAATCACATCAATCAAATCAATAGTGGGATAAGTGAAAGGGAGGATCATCATGGTAAATAGCAATTTTTTCAAGCCTGTTAGAAAATTCCATTTCACCCAAGTTCTTATGGCTAAGGTAATATACTCATTTAAAATAATTTACAAATGTAAGCTGAACTTCTCTTGATGCTATCATAGCACTTAAGTTTACACTAAAAAAAAGCATAAAGCATAAAGCTACAGTAAGTGGTGGCAAAGATACTGGATTAAGACTAAGGAGATCCAGGTTCAAGTCAACTTTCAGCCATGGAAAGCTCGTTTTGGATCAGTCATTCCCTCTCAGCCAAGTTGAAGTTGTTGTGGCCAAAAATGAGTGCTAGGAATGCAGTCAAAAATCTTCTAATTAACCTTCCTTCCTTCCTTCCTTCCCTTTTGAGTCAGGGTTGAGCCCTGAGACTGCTAGATTGCAGAGGTTGAGCCCTGAGACTGCTAGACTGCAGAGGTTGAGCCTCTGAGACAAATCCCTGCAGGGGTTTTTTTTTGTTTGCCAATGGCTAGAAGTTGAAAGATAATGACTGGCCCAAAGTCATGCAGCTGGCTTCGTGTCTCAAGCAGGACTAGAATTCAGAGTCTCCTGGTTTTTACCTGATGCCTTAATAACTAGCTCTCTTACACTATTTCTTATTTAACCTCTTACTTAAGCCTATAATATTATGCTTTATTCCTTATTGGAATTATGTATTTCTTAGTTCTCTTCTAATATTATAGCACATCTAGTGCAACCCTCCTGAGCTGAGAATGCCAATGTAGTTGTGGGACTCTTATGATAATTTGGTGGCCTCCAGCCTTTCTCACCATGGATATTCTCCTTTGCAATGGTTTTTGGACTCTAGCAAATCTTCCAAGATTCAACTGCTATCTCCAGGTTCCATCCATGGCATTCAACCACTTTCTTGCCATTGCTGAGCTGCTTCCACCACTCCTGAGCTTGCCATGCTCTGCGCTGACCCTTTCAAGGAGTGCATGCTGCTTTATTATTTCTACACTATCCCTCAAAGATCCAAGCATATGACTTTAGCTGCTCTCACTTCTTAAAGCAGCTCTCATTGAGTTCACTGCTAACTTCCACTGCTGCCATTCCCTGCAACTTTCACGAGGACTCCAGCTCTCTTCTTCTCTATTTCAATTCTTTTCTTCTGTTTCTTCTCTTCTCTCACAGTGCCAAGGATGATCTCCTTTGCTATTAGCAAATCTACCAGTCAAAATTCCTACTGGAGCTGAGCCCTAAAAAAAGTACAAATAGAAGGAAAACAATGGATGCTTTTGCCACGTGTCCATCTTTCCATAGGCCAGGATACATGTTTGATTTTCTGTTGAGTCCATATGAATGCTATAATATCAGCTAATTGACTAATAGTTTATAGCTGTTCTGGCAAACCAAAAATGGAGGATCTTTCTCAGAAACAAGATCAGGGCCACTCTATCTAATCCCATCAGAAAGAAAGCCCTCTTAAATGTGTCAGGGTTGTAAAGACTGAGTCCTCATTGCTTTTGTTGGTTTGTCCTAGTGAGTAATATTGCTGCCCAGGCCAGAAGAAAAGAAAACCAACAAAAACAATGAGGACAAAAACAACAAAAACAATGAGCACTCAACCTTCACAACTGCCCAGCAGGAGATCCAAAAACAAAATTACATCAATGTAGCTGGATGGAAAGTCACTTATTTTCCAGTTCTAGATTATTTTCCACCACTCATTAGCACAGTAAGCAAAGGGTATTTCCCAACACTGCTTTTTCCTTTGAAAAGATATAATCCTCCCTCCACTCATGAAAGTGAAAGGCCTTCTAAACCCACCAATGAATCAGAGCTTTAGAATTTCCTGTTTCCTGGGTCACAGCTCCTATAAAGTCCTTCTCTTTCTTTTGGTTTTGTTGCTCTTTCTCCTGTTAACTGCAATTTAGGGATTATCACTTGCACTAAAGTGTGATCTTTTTCCTCAGTATTGGGTTCCATGTTTTGAATCTACAACATGGATTAAACTGTCTAAACCCAAACCACTATGATGTATTCATAAACTATGGATTTGGATTTGAGTAAGCATAGTAAGCTTCCAGACACTGTGTAATACTTATGCAACTCCTGATACTCATAATATGGTGCAGTTTTCAATTCTGATCAAGGCATTATTTAGAATTAAAAAAAATTGGTAAAACAGATATGCTAAATCTCAGCTATGAAAACCTATTTTGCTTTACAGTTACTTTCAAACATCCCAAAAATGTCAGATGTGTGCCTTTGCTAAAGTACTACAGAGATTTGTAGATAAACTTTATCATAAATGCAAACATTACTTTTATTGGATATTGCTTTTTCATGTTTATTCTGAGCTCCGAGAGGTTGCTGGGTAATCAAATGCAGCTTCTTTGGACATTAGTGTGTCAGTTGGTTGGGTGGTTGGAGATTGGGTGGAATCAAGTCCTGTGAAGGAGCATTCCAGATCAATGGGGGGCATGGGGGGCTTGAGAGCAGGCAGGAGCATTTCTATTGTGTATGGGGAGGAAGATATAACAGGACATTCTTGGGGAAGGGGTATTCAGTTTATTACCAATTCCCCCTTCTAGCCTCTTCTATTCATATTGTGTTCCAGCCCACCAGCTTTTCAATAGTCCTGATTTCTGATTGATCTATGCTATCTGGATATCTGGCTGATATCAGATCAGTCTAGGATAATCTCTCCATCATCCATGGTATTTTTGAGTATGCATTAACAAGCCCAAGCTGATGCAAGAGATTCTGAGTTCTTCTCTCAGAAATGTGGCTAGATTAGGGTGGGGAATAGCTATTGTTATTTGGGAGTCTCATATGGCTTGAAGAGTACTGTACCACAGATAACTATAAAGGAAACTCTTGTGAAATTGGGTGTTATGGAACAGTTGGGATTGCTGCTGCTGTACCAGCTTCTCTTCTGTGTAGGGGGTCTCTGTCTTGGATGCTTGAAGCTGCTGCCAAGTTGGTAATTGACACTAGTCCTGAAAGATTTCAGTTTGAACTCTTTTAGTGAAAAGTCTAAAGTGAAAAATTCTGGGAATTCATGGCCATGATAATCATGGACTTGTCACATGACCACTTGAATGATCTAGATCTGTTTTTTCCTCAGGCAGATGTGAGAATGATCAGGAGCTGGAGGACATTAACATCTGTCCTTTGTCATAGTAAGACATAATCCTTTAAAAGCAACTCAGATTTTTATGGGGGTTGAAGGATAAAATGAATATTTGAAGAGTTGCTATCATGAATTCATAAGGTACCTGATGGATAAGATCACTCAAATTCAGTACAGCTGGTCTCTGGTCAGGTAGGTTCTATAGAAGTGACTGGGGAGGGACTAATTAGCTGGGAAAAGTTTGAACGTGTGAGTCTTGAGAAAATAGACAAGATCCTTGAGGTATTAGTGTTGCCAACTGTATCTTAGTCCCTTGCCTCTCGTATTGATTAAGCTCTCCTAGGTGGTGAAAAATGGCTGCGTTCAAATGGTGACTCATTCCTTCTTGAGTAGGTAGACTTTCACACCTACCTTGAATAAGGCAGTGGTACATTCTATCTTTATGAAGCCATTCCTGAAACAGACAGTGTGAGATAATTTACAACCAGTTTCCAACTTTCCCTTTTTTTTGTGCAAGATTGAGGATAATATGGAGCCTGGAAGAAGTGATTATCTGAAGCCATTTTGGTCAAGCAAATACTCAGTCTGAGTATAGCTCAGAAATAACACTGATTGTGTTTATTTTGTAGAACCAGAATAGGGGTCACATGACTTCTGGTTCTGCTTGATGTCTCAGCAATATTCAGTTCTAAAAAGAGCAGGATGAAAATAATAATGGCATCCTTCTGGACCATCTCTGAGAGTTAGGAGCAGGGAGCACTGCATTACACTGGTTCTCTTTATGGGGCTGGTTCCAGTTGGTGTTGATGGGGAGTGATGTACAGTAAATCCAAGGCTCTTGCTATTCAAATTTCACAGAGCTTGACATTCTCGCTATGTACTCCAATTTAACATCTATATGAGGCCAGTGGTGAGGTCACCCATTGGCATAAGGCACATTATTAGTATGTGACTGATACTCAGTTTTAAGTCTTGATTCTTGGCTGGATAAGCAAAGCCATGGAGATCCTATCTTGGTACCTAGAGACTGCAAGGATTTTGGGGAAAGGAAATAACTTAAGCTCAGCTCAAGCTGCACTGATTACCAGTGAGCTTTCAGATGTAATCCATGTCTTAGAATCTGGATACATTATAGGACTGTCTTTCTTCTGACATTTAGGCCCAACCTGTAAGATCTGATAGAATTGTCACACTCCAGGTCCCAGAAGCACTGTAATTTTGTGGGAATTAGGAGATGTGCCTTCTTGGTAACTATGCCTGCCTGTGGAAAAAGTATTCACCCTGAGTTCCTATCCCATGTAAAGCTGCAAAAATGTGGCTTTCAGCAGTTCCTGGGACAGAGTGAAGTGCATGTATATGCATGCATGCATGTTCATGTCATTGTCTCAGTGCATGCTTGTAGAATAACAAATCAAATCAAACACAATTTATATAATTGGCATAGATATTTTTATCTCTATAATTCTTAACTGTGTAGCTATAATGGATTGCGAGAATAACCTTGAGAGACAAGAGGAAGAGCCATAGCCTAGACAATGGTCTAATAAGAGAAATCTGAATCCAAAGTAGGAGTGGACATGGACAAACCATCTCAGGGTCAACCCTCCCTAGTTATCTGGAACATAAAGGCAGAGGAGAGGGGAAACATTTTCAGACTTGCAAGATTCTATTACTGTAACCTTACAATAAAAGTAATATTAGTACTGATGATTTTAGTTTCCTGTTCTGGGCTACCTTGAAGGCTGACAACAGCTGAAATAATGTTTTATACAAATTAATTTGAAATATGAATATCTTCTCCCCATTCCGTGTTTATTTGCAGAATGTTAAATTGACACCATGTTAGCAGATCTATAAAAAGATCTTGCTTGGTTTCTCAGTTGTTATTTTAAAGACGTAAAGAAATTTTATGCAGGCTCAGTTTCTTACAAAGACTATCTTGGGCAACAGAGCCCAATGAGTTTTCTTAATTCTTATGAAACTTGTGCAAGGTACTGTTGAATATGGGGGTGGGGAGAATTTTCAATGAAGTTGATTGAGAAACTCTTTCTATATAGCAGTTGATTCCATCTCTGAGTATCTGATGAATTGTGAAGATTTTTTTCTGGCTTTTAGTTGCAGGAAAATGTATTGTGTGCAAGTCATCCTACTTTGGTCTCAATTTTACTGTAGCATCACTTAATTTTTGCATTTGGGGTGTTTATTGTGTTTAGCTGTAAACTACTTTGGAAGAGCATTTGGGGGCCAAAAAATTTAAATATATGACCAATCAAAATTGATAGAATTATCAATTAAATATCAAAATCACTCATTTTGTTTTCTTCAATTTTACATAATATCCAGAATGTCAGATAGGTGCAGACAAAGACACCACAAAATGTTTTTATGAATATGAAATTGTCATGGCAACAAAAATGAACTCAGAAATATTTTAAAAATAGCAAATTAACAAGAACCATTTATGCAAAATATATTCTTTCACAAATACTTTTAAACACTTCTTCCCTATATACAGAAAATAAAGGATGATCACATCTTCACAATTTAAAAATCATTTGAGATTAATTCAAGGCTTGCAATTCTATTGGATACTTATTTGAAAGTAAACAACTACTTATATTCATTTTAAAGTATTTTCATGCTGTTAATGCATAGTATCTTGGACAACTATTGTAACTTTCAGTCTAGGTAAGAACTGCAATTTGCAATTATTGTATTTTGTTTGTAAAAACTTTCAGGAAAGATCCTTATTTTTTATTCTTATAAAATGTCATTGGACTCATTTTAATCAGATGAAATATAATTTATAGTTGTTAATTTTAAAAATCATTAATGGCTATAATGATTTATATATATACATGTAGAGAGAGTGTGTGTTTTATTATACAATCAAATAAAAATGAGAGATTTTAATACTGTTACATATACACTACTGCAACACTTATTATATACCATCTATTACTAGCTTGGAAAAATCCTCTAGTTCTACTAATAATTGCATTACAGTATATACAATATTTTGCTATCAACAGATAAAAATTGTACAGATGATTTGCAAAACTAAGCATTCAGAATGCTCAAGATGTATTTTTAATAATATTAGAATTGTAATTAGCAACTTAAATATCCTTGCTTGAAGGATAACAAATATTCACATAAAATCATACATATAAAAACTCTGAAACATAATAGCAAAAGATTCAGGATATTTTTGAAGATTGGCAGATTTGATCAGTCTAATAAAAGCATAGGTAGGAAGCCTGGTTCACCACTGACTCTTGCTATGAAGATGAGTTAATGTTAACATGTGAACTCCAAACAAGTTAATTTGAATCCAAGAAATGCCTGTATAAATGCTGTAAATAATGAGGATGGCTGTTAATTATTAAAAATTTCTAATAAGAAGGCACTTGGAAATCCACAATATTGAAAGAAGTATTCCAATGTTATAAATGGAACATTTGTTAATAATGAAAAAAATTGACTTCAAAAACTGAGTTAATCACCATTTGTATTAATAATTTGTTGAACAAGCCTAGTGGCTTGGTTCATCTGTAACACTAAGCTAAAGGGTTGTTCTGCAACCCCTGCAGAAACTCACTGGAAATGAAACTGCCTTAAGAAATTGCCATCTGAATTTCAATCTGTTTGGCTTTGGCAACAAGGATTATTTATTTACACTTATAAGCTGGCAAATCCAAAGACTTGGATAGGAGTTTTATTTGGACAAGAGTCACCAAAACCATTGCTCCTAGATGCTGATTGCTCTCTTTTGAGTCTCTGAGGACATTTGATTTCCACTAAAAGATCTTTTGTATGAACCATCCCTTGATTAACTCCTCCTTGCATTTGGTACTTTGAATTTGTTGATCCCATCCTATGTCTTCATCAGTGGATGAGAAATTGCTTTTCTTCCTGTGACTTTTAGGGTATGTGGGAAAGACTTTGAGAGACTGAGCAAAGAGACACAGCTGAGGGAACAGTTAGATAAGAGAGGGCATTGTCCACAACTGGATAGGGGGTGAGCCAAGAAGTTCAGAAGAGAGCATCTCCAGTTTCTTAGGTTTTAAAGGATACAGGGAACAATTGTATTTTCACATTTGAAAGATTTATCAATATAGCTTTACAATAGAAATAAAACTAGCTCATCTGATTGTGATTCCTATCTGGGTTATCCCATCAATCTTGCAAGTCTCCTGCTCTCTTTCAAAGAGAGGAATTTCAGAAATGGCCTCAGATCCTCGAGGAACAATGCTATCTGCTGAGATTTTGCAGCAGCATTGTTGCAACACCAGCAACCAGTGGATGCATAGATGACTAACTTGTAGAATGGCATGATACAACTTACCCAACAGCCAGGCAGAATTTGCCCCAACCTGCAGCCGAACAACTTGAGCTCAGCCAATGTTTCTATGTTCCCATAGATGAACTGTATGGGTGACTGAAGGAAAATGTTTTCAACAGGTATGCAAAATATGAACTAAGACTTGGAGGTCGCTTACCTCTATTATAGTACTACTATGTTTTAACATTGCCACCATCCCTGAGATACAATGATTTTAAGAAAATAGAATGAAACAAGCAGTTCTCAAATCCTGGCATCATTTTTATTCATCAATACCAAATTGCCCTTCCTCCATCTCCTATTTGGGGCCTGCAAAGTGGTGAATACAGGAAATCAATTTTATGCAGCATCCATCAAAATAATTTCCTCTCCTAGATAGGTTGTAATATTAAGAGTAGGTTCTTCTGGAAAAAAGAGTTGCTAAGTCAATTGACAGCAGGGATGTAAGCTATGGATGGGCTTATCTCCAACTATTTTCCTATGCCTGTTCCTAAAAATTATTGGCAAAGATCCCTGCAGTTCGTGGTGGCGCACGTGGTTAAGAGCTCAGCTTGCCGGCTGGAAGGTCGGCGGCCCGGGTTCGAGACCCGGCATTGCC
>JANHZU010005264.1:16713-27310 GCA_032468055.1 Acrochordus granulatus | reverse complement strand
TTCCCTCCCTCCTTCCTTCCTTCCTTCCTTCCTTCCTACCTTCCTCATCCCAACCTAATCAATCTCTCAGTTATGTATAGAGAAAAACACAGTCTCATTATCTTTTTGGGATGAAAAACAAATCCATAAACGTAAATAACAAAACAGTGTGTTGTTGTTACTCAAACAGTCTCCAGAAATGGTCTTCAGCTTCTTCCTGAAGAAGTCTCAAGCAATAGGTCGTTCTGGAGGTTTGGCGTTGAAAAGCAACATCTCGGATTGTCAGTCCCATTGAGCTTCTGAAAATGGGGAACCATCAGTTGCTTATCCCAACACGACCACAAGGCTGATTCCAGTAGGGAGATGCGGTCCTTTTGCTAATCGTATTGATCAATACTGACCTACAATGAAGCAGTAAACAATACCCCAATCAAGGAACTACCAATTCAGACAAACGATGAAGCAGTAAACAACAATATAATCAAGGAATTACCAAGAAGAAAACTACATTCCCATCCGCACTAACAGGGCAAACTACAGAGAGCAAACCCTACTCCCTTCTAGAGCTGGGGAGATGTTACGAAGCTGGGTAATGAAACATCTGCAAGAAATCAGCCAAACTCAGAGAGCACTGAAGACTCTTCAACTCTGCGCTATGAATATTCTCTTCTCTTAGATGTGGTCCGGAAGGGAACCTGGAGCCAAACTACAGTAGACTTGAGAGGTTAACACAAGGGCTGAAATTGCTCCAGGAAGCTAATTATCAACCAAAGCAAGGTGGGCTCCACACGCTCCCAAAAGGAATTGATGGTGAGCATTTTGACCAGCTGGCTGGGGAATTCTGGGAGCTGAAGTCCACATATCTGGACCAAGCTGCCAAGGTTGAGACATACTGACCTAGGCTGTGAATTCTGTGTCCTGTTTTAGGTGGCATTCACAAATTGCTAGGTAATGGCAGGCAATTTACCCAAGGCCGAACAGACAAAGAGTAGACAAACAAAGAGCTTAAAACAAACAGAAGCTCTGTGGATGAACCTTGCCTGGATACTTTCGCTTTCCAAGGGAGCATGGAACAGAGTAGTCAAGAGCCAGTCTGGTCCAAGGGTTAGAGTTTCGAATTTCTTACATCCAATGCAGAAGGTCAGACAATTGTTTTCAATGAAGAAACATGGGTCAAGAGCTGCCTCTTCAAGAAGGTTCCAACCAGTTGTTTTTAATTAAGGCAGGCGTGCTCTTGTTTGGAAAGGACCTTCACTGAGCATTTGTTACTCTCTTCTCCATGTCCAAGAGCTTGGAGACTGTACTGCAGTTTCTCCAGCTGTTATCATGCTGCGTGTGTTCAGCTTCAGGTGCTCCAAGTTTCCCAAGGCTGACATTCCACTGGTTCAGCTTTTTCAAACTCAGAATCATATGGATCCTGAGCCATGACATTTTGTACCAACTGAAGCTTCTGGATGGTTTTTAAAGGCAACATCATGCAAAGTGGATTGCGGTAGTCTAAACCTAAGTCATAAGTCTAACATTATGAGATGTGAGTAATAATGTCACCTTTCACTTTAGCCTTCCCAAACTAACTGTTTTCAATTAGATCCAGACTGTACCTTCATTACCCCCATGGCTTTCAAAACGATTCCTCTAAGCATGATGAACTCTAATCCACAATCTCTGAATCGTTTAATAAAGTTAATTTAAGTGATATTGTTGGATATTAACACAGCAGGTATCAACCTACTACACTGAAGTTACAGTATAAAATAAAGCATTCACATGATTCCTAAAAGCAAAACCTTCTACTAAATAGAAGTTCAGTTTTTTTTTCCTTTTCAGGGCTTTTTCCTGGCTTTCTTGCAGAAAAAAAATGCTGGCAGAACTTTAAAAATGTAAACAGCCAGGATGGAAAAACAGTAGATGAGTAATTCTTATCTTAAGTAAAGAGTCTTCCTAAATAGCGGCTGGCAAAATCAACAAATGGTATACTCTGGGTCACATCAATTCTTAGCCTTTCCCAAGATTAGATGGTTTTACCTGTTATTTAGAAAGTATCCAGGCACATTAATTTTTTTGATGATTTTGTTTGAGCCTTTTGCTGTTTTCATTGTCTTATGAGATGCCAAAGGTTGTGGTTTAATTATTTAATTTTTATCCTGCTTTTATTACTTTATAAGTAACTCATGGTGATGACTATTTCTAATACTCATGTCTGTGAACATTCTCATTAATCCAGGTCATAATTTACAGCAAAAAGTTGCAAAGTTTCTTAAAAAGCAACTGTACTTTTGCAGCAAAATTGCAAAAAAAATTTTTTTTTTTTGCAAACTTTCTTAAAAACTGTAACTGGACTTTTTATTATTAGACATTGTAGGGAAAAGTTTCAACTCCTTTCCAGGAATCTTTCTCAATCCCATATGAAAAAGGAAAATGGTAAGAGAGATATATATTTCTCAAAAAGGGGCAGGAAACAGTGAAACAGGGTACACTGAATTCTCACATAACAAGCTAAAATAGAAAGTTAGCAATAAAGATTTGAGAGAAGACAGCCTTATGGTTTCAGCTTAATCACTTCAGGGTTTACTGAAAGGTTATTTTCCAGCAAACATGTTAAAACTGAATTGTAAACAGAAGATAATTCAATTCTTGCTCCTCCCCCTCTATTGACAGAAGGATTTAATGTGTTTATATATATGCCTTCTTGCATTTCTCTTGAAAGCCTATTGGTTTCTTTATCAAGAATTTGGAATTTGCAGTCATGAAGAGAATGTCCATGGTCTTTAAGATGTAAATGAACTGCAGAAGTTTCTGAAAAATTATGCTGTTGAAATCTTTTATATTGACGTTGACATTTTATTTTCAAGCAAGGAAGGTTTCATCAAGAATTTGCACATCAAAAAAGCTCAGTAATTGTGGCTATCTAAATTGGTCCTTCGTCAAAGCCACACAGATCTAAACTTTCCTCATGTACTTCAGAAGAAGATCTTAATAGACGCAGAAATGTGCCATTTCATAAGTTGTTGGAGTATCAGAGAGTTCAATACAAGCCAATTAATACACTTAAACATAAATTAGTACAAAGAAGACAAAATTCCCAAGCACAAATAGACAAATGTCATTTATGCCATTCAATGTAATGAAGGCTGTTCAGAATTTTACACTGGGGAGACCAAGCAACTTCTACATAAGGCTATCTTCTATCAAAATCTTTACTGCTAATTTTCTCTTTTATGTGAGAACTCAGTGTATCCTGTTTCACTGTTTCCCTTTTGAGAAATGTATATATTCCTTACCATTTTTCTTTTTTCATATGGAATTGAGAAAGACTCCTGGATAGAAGTTGAAATGTTTCCCTGTAACATCTAATAATAAAAGTCCAGTTGCCTCTTTAAGAAAGTTTGCAAACCATTGTTTTGCAATTTTGCTACAATGCCAGTGTTGGTTTTATTTAAGAGCAGTGAGCTCAAGCCTTTCCATTGGCAACAACCATTCATTTACCCAGATTCTTTGTGCCTTGACTCATGAGTTGAAAACTCATGACTTTGACTCTGGATTTGGACCAGATGACCTACAACATTTGGACTCTTGGGCTTCTCTGATGACACAGTTCTACAGAGGAATCACTGAGTCTGTACATCTATAATTGTCTGGTTCAGTGCAGCAACCATGGTACAGATTCCAATGAACAGTCAGGACTACAGAAAGAATAATTGCAGCTAACCTGCCCTCCATGGAGGATCTGTATATTGAGAGACTCAAGAAGAGGGTGAAGAAGATATATGCAGACCTTTCTCATCCTGGACATAATTTGTTTGAACCTCTTCCCTCTGGATGGTGCTATACGGTATTGCATACCAAAACAATCAGACATAGGGACAGTTTTTTCCCCTGTGCCATCATTCAGCTGAATACTTGACTTATGTTATATGATAGGACACAAAGCGCAAAGAATTCTGAATTAACCCAGAAGTACTGTCTAAGGTGTATACATATATATCAATAGATCGTGGTTCTAATTCTACACTTTACTATATTCCTTTTCTACTGGCTGCATACAGTACTTTGGATGCACATTTTATTGTGAATACATAATGTTTGTTATTATTTTATGTTCTGTTGTCTTGCAACAGAATTCCTTGCATGTCTTGATCAATAAAGTATCTGAATCTGAATCTCTTGGCCACTCTTGTGCCTGCTGTTTTGGATTTAAAACTCGCTTAAGGCAAGCTTGCTGGACTTTGGGGACTTGTCTTCTGTACTGTGTTTGCATGTGAACTTGCATTTTCTTTGCTACTTATTTATTTGCTTCACAAACATCTCACTAAAGCTTGCAACCATTTCTTTGGGTGTTAGTGTGTACATGGCCTGAGAAGGACACAGTCTTTCTTGGCAGGCATCTCCAATACAAAACAATCACTGAAGTAAGAGAAGCAGGACCATAGTGGTGTTCCTGACACACACCTGACAATTGGAATGAGGCATTTCTAGAGGATGGCGAAGAGTACAACAGGTAGACTAGACCGTTGTACTAACTCCAGCAGAGAAAAAAAATACTATTTTTGAAGTGAGAAATCTCAAGTGGAGGTTGTTATCCCAGCATACAAGTGTATTGGGAGGGTGTAGGATGACACCATCCATTCCTGCACTCCCAAAGTGGTAGGTGATCCATCCTCAAATAGAAAGGACAAATCAGACCAAAGTCTCCATGTTAGAAGAATCTTAACTGAGAATAAATGCAGATTGCAGGGAGAATCGTGTTTCTATCTTGTGCTAATTCCTTCAATAGTAGACCAGTGACACTGACCTAAGTAGGCTTTCTTACATGGTTATGTGAAGTGGCTTGCTCCATTTTGAAGTGAAATCATATAGATCTAAAGAAGAGATCTAAAGAAGGGGCTTGCCTGAAAACCTTGAAACCCAGAATCTGAAGGTAACTAGTTTCAGGGATCATCTGTAACTACTTCAAAATCTTTAAGCAGTTTCTCAGATGCCATCTTCTCTAATTTTCTTTCCTTCTCCCAGTATTTTAACGTAAGTATTAAACAATATGATTTTTTGTCAGCTAGAATTATTTAAAATGCTAAAACATATAAGACATTTTTAATTCTGAAGTAAAAAAAACTGGTTCAAATATGCTGGTTCACTTCATTATAAACCTAATAACTATGGCATCATATTGCACACCTGCATCCCTATGAGAAACTAATCTATTTGTGCCAAACATCTTATGAAAATCAGTGACAAAGAAATATACTTTTAATCAATTCTATAATTCAGGATTAGATTGAAAAGTTACATGAACTTTTACATGAAGCTATATTGAATTCCTTGTAAGATGGATTTTTGTGGATTCTCTATTTAAGGTATTTTGTTTTTTGAAATCCCTTTCATTGCTCTCCTCTCAGCCTAATCAAAGAGCGGATTCTAATAAAATCAGGGTAGCACCTCTGACATTTTAACACTCCAATTCTCTGACAGTCTCTGCCTGATAGGTCTCAAATGACATGAGATACTCCAGTTAAATTAGCAGTAACTGTTACTGGTTTAGTAAAGCTTCATGTAGGATCTAGAAGCTTTAAACTTGTACATCACTAATCCTGGAAAATCTAGGCCTGGAGGACTAACCTAGAAAAAATAGCTGTGTTGCAGAAGAAGAAATACAACACAGCATTTAAGTGAAACTTTCATGGAATACATCTCCAACAATCCATTTCATTGGATGCCCTGAGCAAAGACATCACTACATGTGAGTCATACATGTTATTTTGAAGAAAAAATAAGCCATATACAATTTAGTATAAATGTTGGGTAGAGAAATTTTCCTGAATTTTCCCCCTCCTACTTCCAATTTAATTTTCTGAAAGAGACCCAATTTTTTAGAATTTGTTCTGAAGAAGAAAATAATTCGACTGAAATTCTCATGGAGAGAAACCTTACTTGGTTACAAGCTGGACTAAGGTTTTAATGTTTTTTATGGATTTTTATGATTTTATTGTTCTGTTGTAAGCCACTGAGAGTTTTTTTGATTTGGGCCGCATATAAATCCAATAAAATAAATAAAATAGTAGGTGTGAATATCCTTTCTTTTTAAATTCTTCAGTCCTCTCTTCAGGAGTTGCAAACTCTCACTGGCCTCTCATGCTTCAAATATCCCAAGGAAAATGTCACGTAGAAGAACCTGACTCTTTCAGGTGCTGTTTTAAAGGGAATTTCTGCCCTTTCTCCTTCATTGCCCAGCAGAATTTTAGATAAATCATCCCACATTTTTATGCCCTCAAATCTGATGGATAATTTCAAAAGGGTGTTCTAGAAAATAACCCATACTTTTTTCCTCTGCTCTTTAGTAGGCCTGTCATAAAGCAAAATAATCTGATGGCTTTTAAGATTAGATTATTAATCTAAGCCCTTGGAATTCTTCTTTTGCTTCTGGTTCTGCCAATTCCAAGAAGGAAACAGGAAGGTCACATGGAAGAAAACACAGTAGCCAGTCCCCTCTCTTACTTACTCTTTTTGGGGCCACAGTTCTGCCTAGAGATATATTTGAAAATCAGCCACTTTGGCCTTCCTACATGACCTGATTTGTGAATGCAGTGCAGACAAAAGTCAAAGAAAGGGCAGCCACCTATCCTGAGTGCACTCATTTGAGTGGTACTATGTTGGGGGCTGGGCCTTACTATCTTCATCCTTTACGCCTTCCACTTAGTACTTCCATTGAGTAAAAGTGAGCAAGCAGGTTGAGAAACTGGTGTCATCTTTTGCTCCCTTGCTTCCTCACCCAAGCATATCTAGAAACTGAGGGTGATTCCTTCCTCTGGATGGTGCTGCTGCTCCCAGCTCTTTTGAATGCACTGCCCCCAAAGAAAAGATGTGTGACTTGTGAAGATAAGTCCTTGGAGCCTCTGGCAAGCACCACTTATCCAAATCTTACCTTGTGACTGAGAGAAAAGCTATGGCAAACCTAGACAGCATATTAAAAAGTAGGGACATCACCTTGCAGACAAAGGTCCGCACAGTCAAGGCTATGGTTTTCCCAGTAGTAATGTATGGTTGTGAGAGTTGGACCATAAGGAAGGCTGAGGAATTGATGCCCTCAAATTGTGGTGCTGGAGAAAACTCTTGAGAGTCCCTTAGACTGCAAGGTGATCAAACCAGTCAATCCTACAAGAATCAACCCTGATTGTTCACTGGATGGACAGATACTGAAGCTGAAGCTCAAACACTTTGGCCACTTAATGTGGAGAGGACTCATTAAAAAAGACCGTGATGCTAGGAAAAATGGAAGAGAAAAGGAGAAGGGGATGGCAGAGGAGACAAGGAAGCATGGCATGCTGTGGTCCATGAGTTGTGAGAGACAGACAGAACTATGTGACTGAACAGCAACAAAGAACATTATATATAATGTTGATTTTGAACCCACATTTATTTTTCTGTAATTTTAAACCCACATTTATTTTTCTGTGAAAATCAGAATCAAACTATATCAAACAAAAACTATATTGATGCAATTCTGAACAATCAACAGGAAACAAGATTTTAGCTTCCAAAGTTTGTTGGAACAAGGTGTCTGCTCAGGGCTAGCATGACTGTAGAATGATTTCTACAATCCCAGTCTAAGGGCAGATCCAGAAAGCTGGTTTACTATGTTTTCCTTTAGCTCATGAGAGGTATAGAATATGCAATTTAATTTCCTCTGCCTACACAGATGGTCTCTTTCTCTTGATAATTAGGTTAGTAATCAGTGTCGACCTAACAGTCATCTAGGACATGTTTTTTCTACTGGCAGAGGAATCGTGCTGGGGGAGGAAGCAAGTTTTGACAGATGGGCAGAGCAATGAATTCAACTGTTTCGCAGAACCTTAAATATGTGTACTAACCTACCAGTCTTGGTGTGATCTTCTTGTGGCATTTGTGTTTACATGGATGTGACAAACAGTTTGTTTAACCAAGACATCCCCATTTAAATCCAGCATAGAAATCAAGAGACACATTTGTCTGGTCCTAAACTCTACTTGTTGAGAGCAGCATGACTCAAGGTTCATTTCAATAGAACTATTTCAAATCCCACATAATCATACTGTCTTAGACATCAGACTGTTCTGCTCTGTTGAGAATTCTTGGGGTGCCTAGCATTTTCCCAATAAAAATGTACAAAATTCTAAGTCTGACATTAAATACTCTTTTTAAAAGAAGAAAACAAAAGCAGAATAAGGATAAGAAAAGACTGAATCTGATAGACGATAGTGTCTCTTGCCAGAAGGAATATTAACTAATAATATTTCCTTTTGTTGCAACCAAATGTTTCTATGATTCTTAGGCAGTAATCTAAGAATAAAGGAACTGTGCCTTACATAATACTGTTCCCTATATTTAGTAAGAACTGCTTCCACCGCCTGGTTGGATAATAGCACTGAATTATCACTAGAAACCAAGTTTAAAGACATATTTCACAAGAGCAATATTTACTTATTCACAGGCACATTTTAATCATGTGTTGGACAGAGCTTCTCCATGTGAGAGTGATTCTAGTTCAATCTAGATTCATTCCCTCATTATATGGGGAAACTGTTCCTACAACACTATGCACAAAGGGGCTTATGATTTATCATGTAGATTTGATGCATTTGCCACTCTATGGTCATATCTCTTTGATAGTCCATTGGACTGAATCTTTGTAAAGCTCTGTCTTATTGTACTGAACGTGGGACAGATAAGACTATTGGACAATTGACACTAAGGGGGTGGCCAGAGGGTGCAACCCCATTTCACCCCTCATCTGATACATGCATCAAGGAAGCATGTTAAAGAAAATAAAATATCCATTAGGAACTTGGTTAGACCTTAGAATTTGAAAGATCACTCCTTTCTAACATCTACCTACCCTAGGTGATTTTCATTTCATCAGAAGCCCTTCTTTTAAGGACAAACTCATTTTCTGCATGGGGATGGCTGTTTTATTCCCAAAACACATAATTCCTGCTCCAACCCAACCTCCTGATGCTTTTACTTTCAACAATCTGTTTTCTCCCTGACAGCTTTTATGACAGCTCTTTGGGGCAAAAGTGGCTTCTGTGAAGTGGTGAGTACAGTGTGTTTCAAAGATGTAGCATTATCAGTTTTAGCTGATAATGGGAAGGTACGTTTATATAAACATGGAAAAATCAGTACACTGAGGTTTCTATGGGCACTGTAAAACTACGGAATTATTTTTAAAATGTTTAGATTTGAATGTCTCATGAGATTAGCTATTGAAACTGACTATAAAGCAAGCAAAGACAAGATGAATTTGGGGTGGAAAATTTCTGCTTTCTCTGAGAGATCAATTGGTAAGGCAGAACTTATTTTAAAAAAAAGCTTACATCCAATATAATTCAAATCAATGCACATTCAAATTGGCCAAAAACAATAAGCAATCAAATGAGCCTGCAATTGTAGTGCTACTTGTCACCAAAAGAACATTAGGCCTTTCTAGTAGTCCTAATTTAGAAGGCATGTACCTCATTTTCACTTCTGGATATTGGACTATGCTATTCACCACATGCCTATTGAACATCATTTCTGGTTTGGCAAATGACACCACAGTCACAGCTTGGGTTAACCATTAAGCAAAATACATGCATGCGTAGGGTACTACAGATATTTTTTTTTATTAGTTAGCCTTCAAAAAAAATCACTATTGATGTTAACTGTAATCCCAACCTTGATGGCCTTTCAGAAGGACTTGAAGACTTGGATTTGCTATTTGGCCTGGGGATTAGATAGTAGAGCCCATAAAATGGCTGTATTGTTTTTAAATTATTATGCTGTCCTGGTGATTGCACTATATATTGTTGTGCATTGTTAATTTCCGGAAGGTCGGCAGCCCAAGTTTGAGACCTAGGTACTGTGTAATATGATGAGCTCCCATGATTAGCCCCAGTTCCTGCCAACCTAGCAGTTCAAAAGCATGCAAAATGCAACGTAATTTTTCAACGAAAAGGTACAGGTTTCCCCTTTCAGTCATATCTGAGTCTAGGGGGTGGTGCTCATCTCTGTTTCATAGCCAAAGAGCCAGTGTTCCAAAGATGCTTCCATCTTGTGGCCTATTTATCTATTTGCATTTTGCATACTTTCAAATAAGTACTGTACTGCCTAAATTGGTGGGAAGTTAACAGCATTCTGTTTGTGACGTATAATCATGCTGGTCACATGACCACAGAAGCATCTTCAGACAATTCTGGTTCTCGGCAATGAAATGGAGATGAGCACCACTCCCTGGAATTGGACACGACTGAAAGGGGAAAATTTTACTTGTATTTATATACCATTGTTTATATGGTTGGGGTTTTTTTTGCTCTTTTCTGAATTATGTTTCAATTGCAAGCAGCTCAGAGTCATAAATGTGAGATGGGCAGCTATATAAATTAAAAAATAATTGCATAAATATGAACAAATAAAAATAAACTGCATAAATGTGAACACTGCAACAAAGTGTTTAAGATTTGGGTCACCTGGGGAGTATATAATCAAAGTCAGCTATGCCAATTACATAATTATATCCCAATATACTTCTCTGTTCCAGCTCCTTTCTTCTTTATAGAAGAGCTAGATTATTGTAGATAGTTGTGAGAGAAGAGAAGGCCTTTGAGAAGTG
>JANHZU010005263.1:70498-84346 GCA_032468055.1 Acrochordus granulatus | reverse complement strand
CAAGAAAAAAAATATTTATTTATTAATCAGTTATATAAGATACAGTCTCTACAACTCAAGTAAATCCTAACTAACATTCAGAGTTGCTTCAGTGCTGAGAAGGATGAGTGGATTAGCTAACCTATGAGTAGATTCCCATTAATTTCATTTGCTTCCTTTGAGTCTTCACTGATCTTTATTGCTAAACTGGTATCTTGGCCTAAGAGAATCTAGTTGGAGAGGAATGCTGCAAGATGCAGAATGTGTAAATGTAAATGTTGAAAGTATCACTGCAAGGAGGTATCCTTTCTGGGCCTGGCATTCTTGATCATGTTTAAGACTGACTGATATCCTTCTTTAAATTTGGTCCATATTACATTACCTAAGACTGCAGCAAATGCCTGGAACAGTATCAACTGAGTGTTTCTCCAGGCAGCTGTTCTTTGAACCCAGTGCCCCCTACCTCCTGTGGGGCTATACTATGATTCCCTGGGTGGTTATCTTCCTGTGCTGAGAAGTAGATGGCAATCTTTCAAGGAAGAGAAAAGCAAGAAGTAAAACTCCTAAATATGCCTTTGCTTCTGTGAATAGAGAACAAATGTAGTTCTCTATTCCATAATAATAATGAACACCATTGGCATTGACATTATCAATCAGTTGCAAAAGTCAGCTTTACTGGAAAATTACATCCTGCAATATTTTTAATACCATTAAACAACAACATCTTTCTATCCCAAGACTAATGGATGGATAAAAAAGAGGTCAAATCCAGCCTAAATATCTGGCTAACTGTGCAATCAGCCATAATAATTTATTAAACTTGTATGCTGCCCAACTCTCAGTAACTCTGAGCTGCTCAGAACTATCAAACAATGAAATTACAATATGTCCCATTTGTCAAATTAAATGTCTCACCCTTCATGTTATCTGTTTGTAATTTGGGATAGATTAGTTTAGACAAGCAGTACTTCTACAAATGCTTATAGTTATCAGGCAAAGAGAAATGACACAAGTCCCTTGAGCTGGAGATGCATCCTCTTGCCTGAGCAAATGATTTCAGCTTAGTGAATCTTGCCTTATTAGTGAGAACAAATTGATGAAAACTCATGTATTATACTGTCTAAGCAATTGATTAGACAGCAAACAGTATCCGCTGTGAATCTGATTTTGGAAGGTATCTTTTTCTATGTGACCCTTTCCATTGCCCCATGTCTTATTGAGGTAACCTGAGGATCTGGCTTATAGTTGCCAAGGAATCTTCTCATGGCAGCTCCATTCAGTCTTCCCCAAACACACTCCTTCCTGAAATGAGATATCTCAGCATTTTGTTGTCTTCTAAAAAGGCTTTGAAACATGCTATTAACCATGGATTTTAATTATTTTAACTGGTGTCAGTGACTGTTTTAAGTTTCTTTGGTTTGAATTTTGATTTCATGTTTTATTATAATTAAGAGATCTTGGTATCTGGCAGCAACTCAATGCCTTTGTGTGGCTAGTGCAATAAATTTAGAGAGAGACAATATTTTAAGAGAAACTAGGTAAGATCCATGATTAAAGGACTTTGCGTTGACAACTCCTTCTGCCTTCACAAAGGAACAAATCATAGGGAAGAAATTTCTAGGAATGTAGAGTTGCTTGCACACCTCCCTTCTAAAGAACTAGTTATACTGAAATAGGAGTATAAATTATACTATACTTAGGGAGTACAAATCTCAAATATTTGAACCATTTCAGAAAACAGGTTTCCTTTTTAAAAATAAAATAAATCAAAATCTTACATCATAGATATCATGTTTATATAAGCATACAATGTGCTTTCTTTTAAAATATTCATTTCTTATACCTCTAATTTAAGGTGGTAAAGCTTCCAAATTAGATAGGCTTGCTTTTAGAAAAAGCAAATCCATAAAGCTAAATTTGGCTTTATTTTTGTTCTATTTCTCTACTAGGAAATTCTTAAAGAGTACAGAAATGCATGTTAGTATGCCTTTTTATACTGACTTTTGCAAATGTATAAATTTTTCCAAAAACTTTTCTCTACTGCAGTTTTAACATTGTTTTCACAGCATAGGTGATTTTGCAATGATAGCCCTAATGTGTCCACTTTTGTAAGTATTTTTATTTGGAAATAAAAATGTCATGGTGTCTTATCTATCATTTATTGATTCAGGAAATTAGGTAAATTCATAATAAAAGATAATCTAAACTAATTTCTCCCATTTTTAATTGTTTCAAAAGTCTTGAATTCTGAAATCCTTTTTTAGAGTTTATTTAAAAACATATTTAATACTCCCATTCTGCATTAAGCTGTAATGTAATTTAGCTTGGAGTAAGAATCCACTGTGCTTTGTAAACTGTGTTTTATGTCTCAATGTGTAATGTAAACCTAATTAGTTGTGGCTTAATTTAACAAACCATAGATAAAAATATCCTGGTTTTGTGTGATATATAAACACAATTAATATGTAATATTAATTGCCATAGTACCATAGATGTGCTATCATAGAAGCTAATTCAGAAGACCTCTCATGAGGGAATAAGGCTTCTGTGTAACAGTTCCATCTCCATGAAAATTACAACCATGCTTTTTGCTAAAAAAATGTTTCTTATTTGTAAAGTTATTCTGGCTCTGGATTTCTTCTTCTGGCCCCTCCTGAGTTGCATACAATGAAGCTTTCACAGTGGCTGACGGCACACAGCTGCATTTGTAGCAAAATTTCATAAACACCCCAAAGTATAAAAATATGATCCACCTCCAACTCCACCACAGAAGTCCTGGCCAATGGGGAGGTGAGGCGGTTCCTGCCGGCACAGGGAGGAAGTGTGGGCTAACAGGTGGGCATGGGGCCATCACAGACACCATCCCTCTGGCAAAACTGCCACATTTTAACACATTTCATCTGTTTCCCTGCTGTTTCTGTCCCAAATATGCTCACTTTGGATATGGAGGGCAGGCATGGATCACTATGTGGTTTCCCCCCCACCCCGGGGATTTTGGTTCTCTCTTTCTTCCTTTTGCAAACATGCACTCACACACATACAGACTGAGGAATTTCTTAACACAGTCTGCTTCTCCACCCCAAATGCTGCTTCTATTCCAGAATTAAGTAGATGGAACAGAGAATTTGGTGGCGGCAGCAGTTATGGCACTTAGCCAATTGGGGTCCAGTTCTGGTTTGCAAGAAACAAAGCTGGATTACTGCCATTTCCCTGCAGTCTACATAGCTCAGTAGATCTTCTTCCCCTTCTGCACTCTTTTCAAACACAATCCAGCCACAATATATGAGGAGACAGAAGAAAAAGGTGCGTGAGTGTGGAAGACTCACTCACATAGTGAGTAATCTTCTAACTATCCAATCCATATTCTTTGTATGGGGTGAATCTGTAAAATGAACCTGGGAAACAAGGTTAGTAAACCTTGCTTTAGACTACTCTCTTTTCACAAGAGCTGCAAAATGAGACCAGGACTCCTAGCTGTCTGGAGATTGAGTCATGGCAACTGGACTTCTTTTCTTTTTGGTTTGAGACATTTCACTGCTTATCCAAGAGCAGCTTCTATCTTGGTCAGACTGAAGAAGCTGCTTAGATAAGCAGCAAAACGTCTCAATCCAAAAAGAAAAGAAGCCTAGTTGCCATAATGCAATCTCCAGACAATTCAACCTGGGTGACTAAGAATCTTCATTGACAGGACTCCTGGCTTTTTATGTTATACTTCTCTCTCTCAGCCTACAACTTTTGTCTTGGCCTTGGTTCTTTACTGGAAATCAAAACTGAGAGAGATGAGCATTCATGTGTAGAGTTTGGTGCCTCTGCTATATATTTTGGGGATGGCAGTCAAGGAGTTCACGAAGACTTTCTGATTATTCCATTTTTCTCTGTAGCTGAAAAAAGCTACATTTAGCCACATTGGCCATTGATACTTGGGCAGATGAACTTTGAGCAAGAAAATTTGTAAACTCTTCCTCCAATGCTCTCTTCTACCAGAGTGAGACTGGATCAATTACTATACAGTGCTGCAGAGGGACAGAAAAGACAATAACATACTAAGTGATTATTGCTCTGCAGGAATTTGTATTTTTCCTGGTTTTAAGTATTCCCTCAGGGACCCCTAGTTTGATGCTGGCTTAGACTAGGTAGTACCAGATTTCAGCAGGCTGAATTCCTCTCTACCTAACATAGTCTTTTGAAATGGATTTCAAATATCAGGTATAGGCAAACTGCCCAGACTGTTACAGGAGGAACCCTAGCCAGAAGCTGCCACTTGCAAAAAGCATATGATACACATTCCACCCTTTAAACTCTTCTCCAACTGTCCTAAATTTCCTCAATCTGGATCATTATTTTCATAGCACAGTCCCCAGTATGCCACAGAATGCTCTGTCTCATCCTTGAGTTGGCAGAAGTTGCACAACCCTGATAGAAAGGAACATTCATAAATTACCCCCTCATTTATCATCAGTTCTAATTATGCCTCATATTCTACATAAATAGATCAGGTCTAATTCTTGACTTTGCCTTCCCATTTTTATTTAAATTATACTTGGTGTGGCCCATGATTTGGTTAGGGTTCTGTCTGTTGTGTAGGAATTCTGTTCTTGTGTAGGAGGTGATGAGCTATGGTAGAGCTAAAACTGAAATAAATTTAGAAAGACTATGAATTAGATTCCCCCTGTTTTAACTAACTGGTTCAAAAATATTACATGTTCTCTGTATTTTCACAACCTTATTCACAGTTGAGTTTAATGCTAAATTAAAAACTTTAAGTTTAGGAAATAATATTGGGGACATTTAGGAAAGGCAGTTGTATAATAAGTCAGAATTTGCATTCCCAAAGAAGTTCAAACTGTCTACATATTCCTAACTGATTATTCCTCTGATTTAAATATTATTAACAATAAAAATATCCTCAAAATTCCATTTTCCTAAGGGGATTATTTGACTCCATTTAATTTTCTATACTGGTGTTTGGTGGAACTCAGTCCCTTATTGATGTAGCCTCTAACTGATTGGGAAAATTAGCTTAGGAGAAGTTAGCCAAGAATAGATTCAGAGCCATTAATAAAAATATATGGCAATTTTGCAGGTGAGGTCTTTGAGCACGAGAGGACTAAGCATCTCAGTCCCAGAAACAAAATATAGGATAAAAGTAAAACAGACATGAGAGTTAAGTATCTGAGGCAGCAAAAACAGAAACTAGAGGAAAAACAATTAAGAGTATGTAAAATAAGCTTCACCCTCCTCTGTGAACATAAGGGGAGAGCTCACAAGCATCTCAGTTCCTGTAAGAAACCAAGTGAGAAGGCCAGGGCAGTCAACAAGCCCAGTAAACAAAAAGTAGTTATGAAGAGATGAAGATTAGGTGGAGATGTGGAGACTGGGAAGGACATCACATGGATGATCATGTACAGGTGTCTGTTGAAAAAAGGTTCTGGGTTGTGCTTGTTGCAATGAGCTCCTAATGTTCAGAAATCAGTTATTATTCCAAAGAGATAGATAAACTTGAAAAGCTAAGAGGGAAAAATAGGCATTGATAATTGCAGTCTGCTCATGAGGAATTTGAAAAGGTAAGGCAGGGGGAAATTATTTCCTTCAAAGGACTGATATTTTGGTGGTGAAAATTATAAATCATAAAAATATCTCTCAAAATTCTAATTTGAAATAAAATGTGAGCATTTTAAAATGTGAAAGCTTAAGTGTAAAAAATTAATTTGACTAGAATACAGCTACCTCATAAACAGCAGTGGGCTCTCAAGCTTCTCTCTCTCTTTTCTTCATGTTTGTCAGACACGAAAACTGTCCAAAATGGAAAGGCAGCGCTTCAGTGAGGAGGTAGAGATGCTGAAGGGACTCCAGCATCCTAACATTGTCCGTTTCTATGACTCATGGAAGTCTTCCATCAAAGGACAGGTCTGCATTGTGCTGATCACAGAACTCATGACCTCAGGCACCCTGAAAACGTGAGCACAAACTAGATTGGAAGGGAATGGGTGACTGGGATGAGAAGCAGCCTTGGAAGGGCTATCTGCTTTTTTCAGGGAAGGGCATTCTTAGCCATTCTCCTTTCTTAAAGAACAAGTCTAGAAGCCCCAGGAAGGCCTGTATGTTGCCATTAATTGCTAACAAACAAAACTTTTCCCCAAATGCTAGGTGCCTGCAAAGGTAGTGTTCGCAATAAATTAGTATGTCAATGTAATCCAAATGAGCGGCACAGTGCTGTATTGCAGGACAATGCAAGGAGATTTTTCTTTCAAAGTTAAGTGGCCATATTAAAGTCAATCCCTTCATATTTCAGATGAGTTGGAATCACAATTCATATAGAGTCCAATATGCACTTCTGGTAGCATACCCTTAACCAAAGATTGGTGTACTCTGTTTGAAATGGTTATCTACTTCCACCAAGAACACAGCTTTGGAAGAGAAAGGGGACAGCCACTTAGTCAGCCAGATCAATTGAATCAACTCTGGTGATCAAGTAATAGACATTGTGCTGTCTATGCTTGTCACATTGGGCTGGGGGTTTTTTAAGGTCATTTCATGAACTTCATGGCTTTTATCTTGTTTATTTTTACTCATTCACAGAACCTCAGAAAATTAAAAATATCAGGAAATTCCATTTTATTTCCTTTCTTTTAATTTTCTATTAATCTTCTCTTCTAACCATTAACCATACAGTTATATCACTGAGCAGATTAGTCATCATGGGATGTTTGGGAACATTATTTTGGGGATTCTTCCCTAATCAAAACTTTTGGCATTTTGGAAACTATCAGTGGTGGGGATGAGATGGCCCTGAATCAGATCTCTCTCTCTTTATAGATACTTGAAGCGATTCAAGGAGATGAAAATGAAGGTTCTTCAGAGATGGAGCAGGCAGATTCTTCGAGGACTCCATTTTTTACACACGCGATCCCCACCAATCATCCATCGGGATCTGAAATGCGATAATGTCTTTATCACAGGTCCTACTGGCTCAGTCAAAATTGGAGATCTTGGTTTGGCCACACTCAAGCGTGCCTCATTTGCTAAGAGTGTCATAGGTATTTGATGGGTAAAGAGTGGGTAGCTGAATATGTCAATATGTCATTATATATCTGTTCACCCTAAAAACCAAGTTCAGTAACAGTAATTATTTGGATCACATTTATAAAACATTAGAATCTGTGTTGCTTCCAAAATTTGGAAATAATCATAAGCAGTAGCAATCAGTTGCATAGATGGTAAGAATAAAAAAATGAATTTTGCTTGAATTTAATTGAAAACTTCCTATGGAAAAGGAATTTTTTAAGCAGAATTTTATGGGATAGAATTGTTACTTAAGTATCTCTTGATCCTCAGATATTACTATTCCCATTAGGCTAAAGGGATAATTCATAGTCTTTATGAATTAATCTCAGGGTTAAATGTGAATAATTTCTGCCCAGGTCTGTTTCAAGGATTTAAGTAGTTCCCAGGTACTGTTGTCTGAGTTGTTAATTAGGAATAGGGAAAATACAGTTAAAAGGTTTTTGGAGTTTCAGAAGTCCTGGACACTGCCGTGGTTTCACTTAATGGTTTGAGTCTCAGATAAATCCTTTTCATCCTTTTCAGGAACCCCTGAATTCATGGCTCCAGAAATGTATGAAGAAAAATATGATGAAGCAGTGGATGTTTATGCCTTTGGCATGTGCATGCTTGAAATGGCAACCTCAGAATACCCGTATTCAGAATGTCAGAATGCAGCTCAGATCTATCGTAAGGTTACCTCGGTAAGAATACAACCTCTACCTTCTCTCAAGAAGCTTGGGATAGTTTCTCTGCATTCTGGGCTCTATCTCTTAGAATGGAAAGGAAATTTCCAGTGATTACTTTCCAAGGAATATGAGTTTTTGAATTTAGAGCAAAATTGGCTTTAATTAATTAAAGGACCAGTGAAAAGCAGCCATTGCAAGAAAGTTATGTGAAATTTCAGAAGGGGTACAACTGTCACTGCCTGTTTTTGGCCAAATGCTTTTCTTGTAATATTATAAAAAAAAGTGTAATTTAACCTATACAGAACAATAATTTTCATGCTCAAAATCTGTTTTGCAAGCTTCCAAAGTGAGAGGGGGTAGGCTTTTTTCTTTCCAGATCTTTAGTCCACTTTAATTTGAGATTTAAATTCGTAAAAAGAAAGATGTTAAATGAGAATCCAGTCTACTTAAAAACAATTTTATTTTAGCTGGAATACTTATATTACTAGGTTCCTGGTATCCAGATCAGTTTAGGTTAGGCATATCCAACCTGTGGCCTCAACAGCTAGTAATGCGGCCCATCAAGATAATAAAAACATTAAAAAATAAAGGAAGTTGTAATTTGTTTAAATTACATTACATATACATTAGCAAGATTATATATTTTACATGCAGCTCAAAACAATTCTTCTTTATTCAATCCAGTCCAGACAAATCAAAAAGTTCAATACTGATTATTTAGGGTATTAGCTCAGGTAAATAAATGGTTTTACAAAAAAAGGCTAAGCAACCACCATTTTTCTCCATAACATGTGAGAGACAAGCAAGATAAGTTGTGATTAGAGGAAAGAAGCTTGAATGCTTATATTGACTCCCTTCTACCCACCTTTTGGTCCTATCTGTTATTTCTCATAACAGGGTATGAAACCCAACAGCTTTTACAAGATGAAAGTGCCTGAACTAAAAGAGATCATTGAGGGTTGCATTCATATGAATAAAAATGAAAGGTAGGAACAGCACAGTTGCTTACATGGTTATGCTAAATCAATGAATATAGATAATGTTTATGGGTGTGTGCATGCATACCTGCCTACATGTGTAAAAGTGCATATAGGTGGCCCTTTTTAAAAATTCCACAGTATCTGGTAAACACAGAAGAATAATCTGATTGCATATGGGTAAAAATTAGGGGTAGAACTAATAAGGAATGGAAAGAAAAGAATTCAGTACCTGTTGATACTCCATTGAAATGTTCTTGTTTCAGAAATCACTCAGATCTCACAAATTTGAAAACAATTTGTTTTTTAATTCTCAAAGGCAGACAACTCAGTGCAGAAATTCAGTGTAGTGCAAGTGCAATCAAGTACAAGACATGCCTATTGTTGTCAGGATGGACATGAAATCCTGCATCACCAATTAAAATAATCTCAGCCCAAATCTCAAATCCCTTTGGAGTTCAAGACTCTCAGATTCTCAACACTGTTTCAGAAACTACCTCCACTAGATGAATCGTGGAGACAGATCATAGGATGGGCTGGTCCATCAGCAAAGCCCAAATCCTCTTTTTTTTGAGCCCAGAATAACAGGTTCAGATATTCACAACTAGCTAAATATTAAGAAGAATATCTAACCAAAAAGGGGTTGTATGGGTCACAGCTATGACTCTTTTCCATTCTTCCAGTTAAAACTGGTGCTGAACTTTATGCTCTTTATATTTTGCTGCTTTATATTATTTTTTATGCTGGAGGATTTTAGGAAGCAAATTTGTATAGAAAATGCTCATGTACTTACAAAGATCCTGACCTGAGTACCTCCTTAAGTAACATTGCAATAACAACCTGTGAATTCAAGTTTATTTTCTATTACCTTCGTTTTACAGAATAGTTCAAATTCAACTTGCTTCCCTATCTTGCCTGCAGATATACCATTCAAGATCTTCTGGATCACTCATTCTTCCATGAGGACACAGGAGTCCATGTTGAACTAGCTGAAGAGGATGATGGAGTTAAGACCAACCTGAAGCTTTGGTTACGGATGGACGACACGAAAAAGCTGCATGGGAAGTATAAGGACAACAATGCCTTGGAATTTTACTTTGAGCTATATAAGGATGTGGCGGAGGAAGTTGCCCAGGAAATGGTACATCCTATTGTGATTCTCTGTGAAGTGGGATCAGCAAGAGAGATAATCTTATCTATAGAAAATAAAAGGCATTTTTGAAAAAGAGAGGAAAGAAAAGCATTAGGTGATTTGTCTTAATTAAAGTTACTCAGCTCTGCGTAAAAGTAACTGAGAGAAATCTTTAATTACCCTCACTCTAAGTAGCAGCTAAAATCCTCAGTATTTTCTCTAGTATTCTTCCAGATCTTTCCAGGTTAAGATATTTTACTGAATAAGGGATTTACAATAGAGTTCCTTGTGTCTTTTATTTTTCTAACTGCATTTTGTACCATTGTGTTCGAAGAATGGCATATTTTCAAAGGGAAAGGGAAATTGCTAGCCATTAACTCTTAGGATGGTAGAATCTTATGCTAACATATTAATAAATATTTTTTATTCAAATATGTATTTTAACATCATAATAGTTTCACATAATAATTTGTTTCACATTTCATTTTGTGTCATAAGAACTATCACAGTTGAGATCTATTCCTGTTTATGTATAATAGCACCTTGGCTGAGAATTTTCCTGCATGTGTCCATGAAGGCCTAACTTGCTGTCTGCTAGAAGCTCAGGAGTTGCCAGTACACCATCAAAGATTTATATCCAATCACAAACCTACCGATCCTCACATCCCAAATCTACAATTCAGATACACACATATCATAGAGCCTGCTCTGATATAGTACTGCAAATGGAAGATTAGAGATAGAGTCTATCTGACTGTCCTTTTGTTTTCTGTTTTTTTGCTGTTCCTTTCCTTCTTACCCCATCTCCCTGATACATCATGCAGGTGGTCCTAGGCTTTGTATGTGAGGCAGATTATAAACCAGTGGCCAAAGCAGTGCGTGAGAGAGTTCTTGCTATCAAGCGCCAACGTGAGAAGGCCAAACAAGCTCAGGAACAACAGAAGCATCAGGAGCAATCTCAAGCAATGACTCCTAATATTCTGCATCTGTTGGACCTGGACTCCCCCTTGCCTCTCAGTCCTGGCAAACCCTCAGTACCCACCACACCAGGGTCTGGTGATTCCGCTCTTGGATCAACCTTTCCCCCAGAACCAGAAGAGCCAGAGGTCGACCAACATCAGCCTTTCCAGTTTCATCCTAACTATTCCTCTACTACATGTAAGCATATTATTCTAGCCATCCCTATCTTCAGCCAATGATTATATAGCCAGCACCCCCAGCATAATGGATTATAGTTTCCATAATACCCAGCCAGAGAAGGATTTAAGATTTGAGTCAGCTGTGCAGTCGAGCATTCTGTAAACTTCAGCTTGCTACTTTTAAACATTACTCTCAATTTTTGCTGAGAGTTTTTTTTTTGGCTCTCTGTTTCTCCTTGAGGGAACTGACATTTGCAAAGAAGCTGGGCAAAATTAGCAGTCGGCTGGAAAATTATGAGGCCACGAAGTTAAATACAGGCAAATCTGGTTTCACATCTCCACTTCCCCCCTACAGCTGATTGTGAGACTGATGGATACTTGAGTTCCTCTGGATTTGTAGATTTGCCTAACAAGCTGCAGAATCATCCTAGCCCAATAACTGTTCCTGAGCATTCCTTTGCTTCGGTAAGTGGGAATGCTGTCCCTGACATGGATGAGGCTTACCCTCATGGCTTTGACATGGATAAGAGGAGAACTGGCATTGCAACTTCTCTTCAATTGCTCTTTATATCTACAGAGTATTGCTGTGAGCCTGGACCCCATCTCCATCAGTGACATCTCTTCCCCTGTTGACAGGTAGGGGAGTTGCAAGTTAGCTGCTATGGGATATGACTCAGAATGTAGAGTGAACAAAAATTTGTAACATGCTTGCTTTTCTAACCCTAAACTATAATATACAGAGAAAATTAAGGCCATTTCTTGAAAGCCTTAACTTTCTCTAAAACAAGAAATTTAGAAAGGGCAGGAAGTAAGATGAGTTTTATGATGTATCCAAACTGATCACATTTGTAAAATGTTTGTTTCCTCTTCCTCATCTGGGAGTAGTTACACATCTGATGTGGCATCTGGTTTGAGTGATGGCTACGAAGGTGTCTCTGCAGGTGAAGGCAGATCAAAATTGCTGGCCAAACGGGGTTCTGGAAGGCTGCTGCGCCGTCATGCCCGATCTCGCCTGCGCATTACTAATGTCAGTGCTATCTCTTGCAACATTCTTATGTTTTAATAAAAGTATTACTCAACAGGCAATGAAAGAAAAAATAATTAATTTAATTAATAAAATAATTGATTTTATTAAGTAATAAAATATTACTTAACAGTCAAAGAAAAAATATGTACTCTAGTACGATTGTGGGATAATATTAAAAATGAAAAAATAAAGGAGTCTGGAAAATTGTAATAACAAAAACTCCAAAAATATTGTCTAGAAGTTGACTTTCTTAGACCTTTGTCAGAAAAAGAACAAACGATAAAGTGGTAAAAAGTTGAGAAACAATACATAGCACCAATTCTACGAATCTGCTGCAGATTTATTCTTCTAATGTTATAGAATCCTCTTGCCTATCCCACATGCTCAGAAAGTTCAGTATTCTGTAATTTATGGAACAGTCTATCACTGTTAAAATCAATAAAATAATATAGATGGATAACTAGAAAATATTTGTCAGGATTAAGAAAGACTGTAATGTTATCATTATTGAAACTGGGGAATGGTATTGTATTTAAAAAAGCCTCAAATATAATTGCACTTAAATATAAAAGTCATGTGCATATATATTTAGGGGCACGGTGGCACAAGTGGTTATATCATTAGAAATATACCACACATACAAATGTACATACAAACACAGAAAGACACGCATACAAAATCATCTGGCAAACAGTCAGTCAGGAGTTTCCTGAGCTTCTTAAATGTAATTATAGTTACAATGTTTGTGCAAGGGAGGTCTAGTGAGGTTCATATAATCAAGTCCTAGTATAGCTGTGGTAGTGTTGTACACTAGAACAGAAAATTTCTCATCATCTGTTCATGGGAATGTTATTTATTTATTTAGTGCCTATAAATCATATTGACTCCTATCAATTGCCTGAACTAGTTTCTGCAGTTTCCTTGACAAGATTTCAGAAGTAGTTATTGCTTGCTTCTTAGGGTTTGAAGAAAATGACCGGCCCAAGGTCACCCAGCTGGATTTATGCCTAAGGCAGGGCTGGAATTCATTGGATTCTTGTTTTTTAACCTAATGCTGTAACCATTACATTAAACTGGTCCTTTATGTGAAATTGGGACCATGTAATTTGGAATAAAAATTAACTATGTCTATCAGGTCTGCAACCAGTATGCATTTCTTAAATAAGTCATGAAGGGAGGTTTGTTTTTATTGCTTACTTTGTTTGTGGTCTTTCCAAACCACTATAGTGAACTGCTGCACAGTCATTCTAGAGCCAGGAAATTAACCACCATTGTATTTGCTTTCTCCATGCTGATCCCTGCAGTGCCTCTATTGCATCTGTTTCCTTCCAAGGCAAGAGTAATAAAGCTTCTCAGATTTTATACATCTTGATGTTTCTCTTGCATGGTATCAGAATAGCACTGATACGACTAAGAATGACTTAAAACCATCTCACTCGCTTATGGATTGCAATGATAAAGTGGCAAAATAATGGAAGCACAAAGAAGATTGCCACATTTAAGTTCAAATAGGAAAGTCCAAAGTGTAAAAACCAGTCTTATCTTCCTTTTCCCTGTGTCATCAGAAGAAGAATTAGATTTCAGAAATTAATAGATATGCAGTTATATTCCATTCCTAGTACTATATGCTTATGTGCAGACTTTGGTAGATATTTGACTGGATTTCATAGTTACATGACTGTATTTCTTTCAAAGCCCCCCAGTGAGGCACCACCTTGCTGTGGTTGGGGGCTTGTGTGCTCTGAAGAAGATGAAAGCTCTTCCAGAGGTTCAACCATACTGGACACGTCTCATCAGAGGAGACAGACGAAGAGTGTCTCCCACCTATAAAAATATGAGAAGTAAATTACAGAAATCCATACCG